>CAUYLG010018114.1:0-53187 GCA_963573385.1 Cacajao melanocephalus
AACATGAGGTGTTTGATTTTGCGTTCTTGTGTCAGTTTGCTGAGAATGATGGTTTCCAGGTTCATCTACATCCCTACAAAGGACACGAACTCATCGTTTTTGATGGCTGCATAATATTCCATGGTATATATGTGCCACATTTTCCCTGTCCAGTCTATCATTGATGGGCATTTGGGTTGGTTCCAGGTCTTTGCTATTGTAAACTGTGCTGCAATGAACATTCCTGTGCATGGTGTGGGTCTTTTGACCTCATAATATGAACAAGTAAAATGATAAACACCATCATAGCCTAATTAAGAACCTAAAAACAGAAAATTCTGGAGGAAGACTGAGCATACAAAGATCTGTGGTCCCTTAAGGGAGTCTGATATCAATTCTGTATGAACATGCCAAATTCTCAAAATGTCAAGTGGGAGATGAACAAGTAAGCTGAGTATTTCCTTCCTTAGGGGAGAGAGACTACAGGGAGATGAGAGAGGCAACCAGTGCCTGCCTGCCTTATTCTACACTGCAGCTCAGGGGGATAGAGGGAGGTGCCTGTGCTTTACATGACTGTAGGATCCCTGCTAGGATACTCTAGCCACAACACTAGAATTCCAATGAGCCGCAAAGGAAAATAACCAGCAAACTATGGGAACTCATTAGCCAGAGAGAAGATCAAGTGGAACCGTCAGGACTTATACTCAGCAAAATGGCATTATTAGAGTAGGGAAAAAAAACTGAATTAGAAAACAAACTAAAGATATTTTAAAGGAGATTTGAGTACATCTTATTCAATAGATTCACTCAAAGAGAAAATGGGGCTGCTGAGATTCACATCAGTAGATTGGAAGGTCAAGTATGAGAACTTCTCAAGCAGACAGCATCTACCAAGAGACAGATGTCATGAGAGATCCTTAGAATGGAATCAGTGTCCTAAAATATGCATAATAGTAGTTGAAGAAGAACAAAAAGGAATGCATAGAAAAAAAACAGCAATAAATACTAGAATAATTCCCAGAGCTAATGAAAACCTACAGTAGCAAATTTTAAATATTCACTAAGATTCAAGCTGATTTTTTTTAAAAAGGCACATCCATATGTACATCATGAAAAAATTCCTGATCTCTAAAGAAAAATAACATCTAAAGTCAGAAAAAAGGAATTCACTATAAAATAATATCACCAACAGTGAAAGAAAATGGACAATGGAACAATATCAACTTAATATCTAGCCAAGACATCATTAATCTGTCAGGGTAAACAAAAGCTACTTGAGGAGAGAAAATAATTTGGAGAGAATAAAACTTAAATACGCCAACTGAGAAAAGTGGTAAAAAGACTATCCCAACAACAAGTGAAGCAATTCAGACCACTGAAAAGATGAGTGAGCAATGATTATGTATATGCATGTTGCACCCACATATGTAGGTATATATTGGTATGAATTATTTATACAAGCTCATATATAGTTATTCAGCTATATAGGTAGACATGAACAAAGTTCATAATTGAATTAAAATATGTTATATTGCAATGTGTAATATCAGAAATTAATAATAATTAAGAAAATTAAGAAAACATTAATTTTTTTAAAAGTTAATAAATACAAGATTTCATCTGTCAAGCCTAAGAGAAATGGTTACCAGGGAAATAGCAAAAACACTTCAGCATCTTTTCAGAGGAATTACAAAAGGAAGGGAGAAGTTGGAAGTAGCTTTTTAAAATTTCATTTTATCGAAATGAAGCAAAGTACAAAGAAAACTGCTGATTTTTTTTCTGAGTATTGTAGTGAACCCCAAGTTTCTCTTCAAAGAATTCAGTATGTCAGTATGTTCAGCTCTCTTACTCTTAAATTCTCTATTTTAAAGTTTAACTTCCTTGTAATTCCAGTAAACAACCTTCTCCACCAGTTCCAATCAGTAGTTCACATCTGCTCCCGCTCCCCTTAGCTCCATCCCAACTCATCCTGGTCACCTGATGACCCCTGGCTACCTGCTCTGACATGCCCATAACGGTCCTTCCCACCAAAACACCCACACTGCCATTCCAGCTCGGACCCCTGCTCTTTTTAAAATAGCCAATCAGGATTAATCTAGCTTGTTCGGTCTAACCCTAGCCAGTAGGGGACGACACAGCAGTAGGGATGACCCCCATCAGACATAATTACCCCTTCCCCCTTGTCCAAGTGTGTGGCCACCATTGTTCCATCCATATGTAGTCCCAGCTACTCAGGAGGCTACTCAGGAGGGAACCTGTAGTCCCAGCTACTCAGGCGGCTGAGGCAGGAGAATCGCTTGAATCCGGGAGGTGGAGGCTGCAGAGAGCTGAGATCACACCCTTCTATAGAAGTAAACTGCCTTGCTGAGAGGAGTTATCTTTGAGTGCTATTTCTTTGGCGGCATCAAAATTTTACTTATAACATGAGGAGGACTGATAAATCTCCTTTTTAAAGAATAGTAGATAATGGTATCTGATAATTTAGATCAAGATAATAAAATTAACCCTCAATAACAAGGGAGAAAAAATAGGCTTTCCCAAGCTAGCCAAGAGAGAAAAAGAATAAACAGCACAAGTAAAACACAGAAAAAGAAGAAACAGCTCTATGTCCAAAAATAAATCTAAAATAAGATAAAAGTCAAATAGAGCAAGTATATCAGTCACCATATAAAATGTAAAAGAATAAGATTTCATCATGAAAAGGCAGAGGCAACCCATTTCTTTGTAAAAACAAAACACAGCTGGATGTTATATATAAGAAATACTTGAATTAATTTTAAAATAACATAAATATAAATGGAGTGAGCAAAAAGATATCAGAAAAATGGATACAAAAGGGAAACAAAAGTGACAATATCAACAAAGTAGAATTTAAGCATGGAAGAACAACACAGACTCCAAATGGACATGATATAGTGAAAAATGGCACAATTGGAGGTGATACCGCAGTCATAACTGACGTGAAGCAATCACCATAGCAGCTCAAAGCTTAAAGCGATTTTGTTTCCAATGCATGGAGAACTTGCTAAAAATATAATTATGATGAAAACATCAACATGCTTCTCTTAGAACTGAAAGATCTAGTTAAAGAATGGAAAACAGAGAAAATAAAAAATATAATTAATAAACAACTTGTTATGAATAACACCTTATCCTTTGAATGTACTTTTAAAAACACTCCTAGAATATTTTTAAAAGTTGGTCATATATGTGCCCACTGGGAAAAAAGAAAAAGAGAAACGTGTGCAAGTGAACAGCTTTTACAAGCTGCATTCTCTGATAATAAGCTAATAAAACTAGAGATAAATGATTGATAACAAAAAGAATCTTAATGTCTTGACAACAATGAAGGTGCATGCTTCTAGATACTCTTTGATCAAAAGAGAAATTCAAAAGGAAATTAAAACCTGTCCAAAGGTCAATGAAAAGGAATAAGTTATCTATAATAAAACCTACAGAACATATCAAAAGCTATCTTTAGAGGAAAATTTATAGCCTTAATTGTCTTCATTATTAAAAGAGATAACTGGTTTAAAATGTAATTTTGCGTTTCAAAACTGAAAGATGGACAGCAAAATTAAACAACAGTTAAGGAGATTTAAAAATATTTTTAAATGGGGGAGAAAAGAAGAGACAAATTATTTCAAAAGCTTGTCCTTTGAAACATTAATAAGATAGATGAAATATCTCATGATTCTGACAAAATTTCAAAGAAAAGCAAAAGCAGATAGAATAAGGAATGAGAAAGACACAGCCACAAACACAAGAGATAAATTATGGTAAGAAAATACTCCATGTAACTCTATGGCAACAGATAAAAATGAATCTTTTTTTAGCAAAATATCTCTAACTCACTGACTTTCACAATTTCTACCCTTATTTCACCATTTTACTCTCCTTTTTATATATCTCATTTTAACCAAGCACCGTCTTTTCCATGCCCAGCTCCCCTACCTTTAACTGGCACATTTTTCTTCAATCGACGATCATTTAATTTGACTGGCCTACTGTGTGTCTGAGAGGAGAGCTCAGTATGTGCTAGTTCTGTACTCTTACTTTCATACTTTTCTTCCAAGTTCTTGGAGCATCTCTCGCATGCACCCCATTGAGGTCACGCATGGCAGCTCTCGTCTCCTTAAATATTTCAAAGCACTTTCACATTCATTGTAGTATAATTTCACAGGGTTCTTTTTTTCTATTTTTAAGCAGCAATTTTTAAGATTTCAGATTGAAAAGTAAATGTTATACTCCAGGCAATAATTTTTTATGAAAAGTAAAATGAATTATTTTGACAAGCTAAGTGAGAGGAAGTTTTTCCCTAGTTTTTAATTATCAAAGACATTCACACACACACACACACACACACACACACACACGCACACACATGCACAGAGAGAGAGATTCAGAATATAGCTAATTATATTATCTCACCAGGAAGATAGGTCGGCCACGATTTTCAGCCTCAAGAGACTTAGGATCTAGTAAAAGTGCTTAAACTGGCCATGTGCGGTGGCTCACACCTGTAATACCAGCACTTTGGGTGGCTGAGGTGGGTGGATCACAAAGTCAGGAGATGGAAACCATCCTGGCCAAAATGGTGAAACCCTGTCTGTACTAAAAATACAAAAATTATCTAGGCGTGGTGGCATGAACCTGTAGTCCCAGCTACTCAGGAGGCTGAGGCAGGAGAATCGCTTGAATCCGGGAGGTGGAGGCTGCAGAGAGCTGAGATCACGCCACTACACTCCAGCCTGGTAACAGAGCAAGACTCCATCTCAAAAAAATAAAAAGTGATTAGAACTTGGTGAGATTTTAGAAGTTGCATAATAGTTTATATAACTGGTAGGGACATAACTGATAGGAGTGGGAATCTACCTCTGACATTCCTATTTTCTTCAAACCTAGACGTGGATTACATACTGTTCAGATCACTCCAAAAATAGTCTCAATTTCCAGAGAGAAAAAAAAATGTAATATAATTAAAACCAAATGTTCAGTCTCTGTATTAGTGTTTGCTGTGTAACAAACCACTCTCAAATTAATAGTTTATAATAATGACAAATTATTCCGTTCACAATCTGTGGATCAGCAATTTAGGCTGGGTTTGACTGGGCTGGGAGTTCTATGGCTCTCACTGGGCATTTGCAGGTCATCTCTTGCTTGTTCAGGAGTTTGACTGGGGCAACTAGGTTGATCAAGATAATAAAAATTAACCATCAATGACAAGGGAGAATAAAGTAGGCTTTCCCAAGCCAGCAAAGACAGAAAAAGAATAAATAGCAAAAGTAAAACAAAGAAAAAGAAGAAGTAACTAGATGTCTGATAGTAAATCTGGTTTATGTGATCTCAAATCTTGTAGAGGTGTAGCCCATTCTTTTTAATCTGGCAATGGGCAGGGTTTTGTTAAAGAATCAAAGCGTGTGAAGCATCTTAAGGCACAGACTTGAAACTGGTGCAATGCCATTACTGCCAAATTCTATCGGCTAAATGAAGTCTCAAGACCTTTCCAGATGCAAAGAGCGAGGAAAGAGATTCTATCTCTCTGCAGGAAAAGATGCAGAGAGACATTACAAAGGTGTAGATACAGGGTGGAGAAGGATCACAACCTCTTTGCAACTCCAATAACCGACATCTCGTTTCCATCCTGTGGATGCATGCCTGCCTGGCCCACAGGAAACGTCCTCTGTGCTTATTGTCAGTTTCATTCAATCGCTCACCCTCTTGCTTCTCCAGGTAGGAGTCAAGCATCAGTCCCTGGCTTCCCACCTTTAAACTCCTAGGCACATGTCAGGTTTTCCACGTGGAGCTCCATAACCCCTCCCTTAACATCCCCCCTACCTTTCCTCTGTGGTGGGGGAAATGCATGCTTTCCAACAATTCTCTCCACGTAAATCCTCACTATCAGCCCTCCTCAGCCTCTCGATCACCTTGTCTCCTTTTATGGGTGATGTGCTAAGGGCTGAAAAGCCAGTTTCATGGGCTTCTTAGTTTGGGTTCCCATAGAAGCAGAAGGAATGTGAGGCAAGATTAGTTAATGAGATGATCTTAAGAAACAGATTGGAGAGAGGGAAAGAGAGACAGGGAAGAGAAGAAAGCCAGTGCAAGGTGTGTTTTTCAATACAGTTACCACTGCGGGCATAAACTCTGGGAGTCGGTGTACAGCACAGATCTTAGAGTTGTCCCATCCGGGAATGAGAGGGCTGGAGCACTTATACACCCATCTATGTATAAATACACCATTTTCTACAATCTATCGAGCATGAACTGAGCGCTGCTCTGAGTGAGGGGTGGTTAATTCTCTGGCACTTCCAGCCTGATATGAAGATGTGTAGGCAGAGCAGACACCAACAACCAGAAAAAAATTATACCCAGCAAGGAAGAGAGGTTCTGGCACTTGGGAAGTCAGGCTGGTTACACTGAAGTGATGTGAGATGTGGTGATAACTCCCTGGCTGTCATCCTTCTGCTCTGTCAATGTGTAGCAACACCATCTAAATCCAAGGCAACGGGAAACATTGAATTTAGCATTCTCACACAAATGCAGTACTCTCAAAATGTCATTCCCTTAGTCTCATCCTCTCTCAAAAGCATCTTGTATCCTAGCTGGTCCCTAATTTTACCAATTATCCATATTTGCATTCCTATTCTTCAGATAGCCTTTAATCCTGGTATTGAGATTCATTCCTCTCCCTTTTTCTTTACCTGTATTCTCTATTACTATAAATTCTTGTTGGCAATGTTTTCTCTGATATATATCTTTGCATCTATTACATGGTCTGGCCCACAGTAGAGGCTCAACAAGTATTTCTGGAATAAATGAATTAATAAGTGAGATTCATAATTCTTTGCAATCGGACATCTAGGGTGTTTTCCATGACAATACCAAACACAAAATATGGTTGTATTATCTCTTCTAGGTTCCCTTGACAGGTGCAGGTTCTCATTACCTGAAAGTGTGGATTAGTTTTAACCAGTGGTTTATCATGGAAGAAATTCAACTTGACAACTTCCATTTGTCATAGTCACTGTATTTCCTGCAACTCTAAAAACTTTTTGAAAGTCTATGCCTGTCACTTTCCATTTGGAAAGCATAGATTTCCATGAGTTTTATGCATTACCTAAGACTAAGAAACTGCATTCTGTCTCCCACCCCCGTCGCCCCCCCTCTTACTTTCTGCCTCTCCCTTCTGCCTCTCAGCACACAAACATTGCAATTGAATTATGCTTTTTCATGTTGTTCTCTCTGCCAAGAATTTTATTTTACTCTCCTCATTGTCTATACACCTCAATTGTGTTTAGTACACTTTCTATTGAGGTAAAACACACAAACAGAAAAGCATATAAATCATGAAAACACAGCTCGGCTAATTTTCACAAGTGAACACCAGTGCTCAATCAGTGCTCCTTCCACAGTCCTGGGAAATGCAGCAATGCACTTCAGGGCCCTTTCTGTTGAGGGCTCCTCACTCTTCTGGGAAGACCTGTTACAACCCCACTAAGGCTTTTTCTTCCCTGGGGAAGGCCAATTTCTGGCCTCTACTCTGCTCAGTCTTCCCATCATGGTGTTCGTTTTGTTTCCCCATTTTGGGTGCTATTAGCCAACCTTCTAGCTAACATCTATGGTTAGATATCTACCTATAAATGTGCGTTATTTCCCTTGCTTTCAGTAATTTATTTGAGTTTATAGACTGGAATTTGCTTGAAGGGATTCTGTTACACAAAATAACTTCCCCATGAGCAGCCTTCATCTGTTCTTTACCTAGGACACTGTTACCTTTTTGGAAGGAAATGCTAGGATGCCTCAGTCTAATTCACACTGTATTCCCTGTGCCTCAGACAGTGTTTGGCTCAGTGCCTATGTGCAAATATTTGCTCAATTAACATGGAATGAATATTTGACTGGTTTGCTAGAGATTTTTGGTTTCTTCCTAATCTTTGAATGAGGACAACTCTCTTACACCATTCAATTTATTGAAAAATATCCAGACAGATTTATGAGGTGGGGAGCGTGCAGTGGTTTATTAGGTGAATAGATAGGAAATTGGGCTAGCCAGTTGTATGAAAATGATGGTGTTGTTCTGTAATAGATTTCTGCTAATTTTTCTACGGTCTAGCCCAAAGAATTACTTATCAGCTTTAAATGTCTCCCCGCAATGCATACATGCATAGCTTCCCACAAGCAGCCAGTGAAAATCATTCTGTAAAGTGGACCCTGATGAACAGCTGCCCGGCTGGGAGCCACTTCCTCTTGTGAATCCATTCTGCCTGGGCTCTAAGCCAGTTCTCTAGAGCAGGGATCCAGGCTGTGAACAAGAACAACTGGAAAGATCAAGTCTTCAAATTATCTTTCCTTTAGCCCTCTGCCCCACAGCTGTGCTAAGCCAAGTAGCCCATTTCAGGGATCTGTTCTCTTTTTCTGACTACCACCATGTTCCATTTCTCTATTATTTCTATAGGATCCTCTATTATGTTTTTAGAGAACACTACATCCTGCTGAAAATTTGAATGTTTCTGTAATGATTTTTGACATCTTCCTCTGAATTAGTCCAAATTTGTTTATATTTAGCTAATATTCTCTATTGTCCATAGTCACAGGCTTCAGCAATCACCAGTGTATCTAGTTGCAGGTCTCTTAATTTATACTATCTCTTTCCCATCCTCAGGAGATATCAGAGAGAAATGTCAGTAGATTTCAGGAAGCAAAATGGAAAGAAGCCATTACTCTACCACCTTTTCCTGGAAGTCTTATTCTATATTTTAAAACATCTTTTTAAATTACTAAAATGCTGTGACCCAAATGTTCTCACATTACAACTAAATGCTACTTCCTTTGAAGTAGAAAAGAAACAGGAAAAGCAAATCGCTAAATAAATAAATTTTATAAGATGACCATTCTCAAAGGAGACTTGGGGGTGACATTCTGTTATCCTCAGACAAGCCAGTGGGATAACTCCTAAACCAGTGTCTCAGAAGTGGTTATGCAGTGAACTCATGAGCTTTGAATCTCTTTTAGGTAATGTCTTGGCTTCGATTGCTATTCTGTCCATATGTATATCTTCCTGGGTTACGATTCTCTGTTCACTAACAGAAAATCAGAGACTGGAGAAAGAAGAAACTCAGTCAACAACTAATCATACATTCATTCTAAAATCTAAAAGACCTGCAAAAAAACCATTCCGCTGGATTTTGGAAGTGCTACTTCTCCTGTCCCCCACCAGAGCCAACTTGTCAGAGATGTTTCTGTGTCCTGTGAAAACTTACTTGCCTGATAAGGGCCGAATGTATAAACAGGCCCAATATGGCATGCATGTATACCGTCCTGTCATAGGATTGGTGAACGGCCATGGCACCATGTGGGCACATTCTCTCTGTTTTCCCTCTGCCTGCATTCCCACAGTATAGCCAGATGCTCACTACTGCACTAGGATCTTTTTAACCAAATATTACAAGTATATGGGCTGTTTCTTAAACTGGGTTCCATACAACTCTGAGGTCCCATGAAGGTGCTTCATGGGAAGTAAGGATCATTCAAAGGGAAATCTGAGCATGTGAGGAGTCTCCAGATGCTTCATCATCAGTTCAGACAGAACTCTGTTTACCTGTCTTACCTGTGGGATTCTTTACAAAATTCTGATGCAAAAAAAGTTCTCCTGATAAGTCTAAAAACTTCTGCTACCCATAGGATGCTGACGTATCAGTCTTCTACACTCCAAAGCTCTATATTTTTATGAAGTATGCTGTAATTAATAATGCATCAGATATTTCTATTGTGTAATTTCACTTCATTTTCCTTCTGCATCTTCAATCAATGTCCTAGTAAAATCAATGGTGTCTCCTCCTCCTCCCAGAATTTAGGTGGCACCCTGGCAGGTCCTAAGCCTTTTCTTTCAGGAATATAATTGGATGACAGGGGACTGGGAATGGGTGGGTACACTGGCCAGCCATAGTCACGAGGGCTGGGTGGGACTCCCACTCACTGAGCACATTGGTAGCAGCTGGCCAGAGTCATAATTTTTTTTTTTTTTTTTGAGACAGAGTTTCATTCTTGTTACCCAGGCTGGAATGCAATGGCACGATCTCGGCTCACCGCAACCTCCGCCTCCTGGGTTCAAGCAATTCTCTTGCCTCAGCCTCCTGAGTAGCTGGGACTATAGGCATGTGCCACCGTGCCCAGCTATCTTTTGTGTTTTTAGTAGAGACAGGGTTTCACCATGTTGACCAGGATGGTCTTGATCTCTTGACCTCGTGATCCACCCGCCTCAGCCTCCCAAAGTACAGAGTCATAATTTAAACCAGCTTTGCTCCAGCTTTAGCATAAGGCTCAAAAGCAGTTCATTGCTTCTGAGAATATTCAGGCTACTGGGAAAGACGTCTTTGACGTGAGTCTCTCAAAACCTATCACAGAGACAACAATCAAAATATCTAAATGTCCAACTTCCTACTCTTCTGCTTTAATTTACTCTGCAGAATATGTGGCATGCAAGCAGTGTTGCTCAGTGGGCCCCACTCCCACCAGCTTAAACCTACTGGCTTGGAATCCCCACCAGTCAGTGGCAGCAGGGTGGAGACTGCCTAAGATGACTGAGTTCCCTGGGAGAGAGGCAGCCACCATCACTGCAGTCCCAGTCAATTATTTTCCCCTGCTGGTGCCAGGGAGACTAGGCAGTGTGGATCATGAGGAATTCCCCACAGTGTAGCACAATGGCTGTAGCAGATCAAGGCCAGATTGCTTCTTTAAGTGGGACCCAGATCCTCATCATTGGGTGAGACCTCCCTGCAGGAATTCCAGCAATTCCAGCCCAGGGTATACAGACAGAACTCTGATCTCCCTGGGATGGAGCCCTTGTGGGGAGAGATAGCTGCAGTCTCCACAGTCCAGTCAACTTAGTCTCTCCTGCCTGCTGGCTCTGGAGAGTCTGAAAAGTCTGGATGAGGGGGATTACCCCCAGAGAAGCGCACCGACTCAACCAAGGGGCAGCCAGACTGCTTCTTTAAGTGGGTCCTTGATCCCGTTCCTCCTGACTGGGTGACACCTCCCAACAGAGGTTGCCAGTTACCTCATACAGGAGTGTTCTGGCTGGCAGCAGGTCAGTGTGCCTTTGGGACAGAGCTCCCAGAAGAAGAAGCAGGCTGCTATCTTTGCTGTTCTGTAGCCTCCACTGGTAATGCTAAGGAGAGATCCAGGCAAATAGGGTCTGGAGTGGACTCCCAGCAAACTTCAGCAGCCCTAAGGAAGAGAGGCCTGACTACTAAAAGAAAAACAATAAACAGAAAGCAACAACAATAACATCAATAAAATGACCCCACAAAAAATCCATCCAAAGGTAAGCAAAGTTTGAGGGTATATAAACCCACAGAGATGAGAAAGAATCAATACAGAAATGCTGAGAACTCAAAAAGCTAGAGTTCCTCTTCTCCTCCAAATGATTGCAGCACCTCTCCAGCAAGGGCACAGAACTGGGCTTAGGCTGAGATGGATGATTCAAAAGGTGGGTAATGCTGAACTTTGCTGAGCTAAAGGAGCATGTTCTAACCCAATGCAAAGCTAAGAACGATGATAAAACATTGCAGAAGCTGATAACCAGAATAACCAGTTTAGAGAGGAACTTAAATTACCTGATGGAGTTGAAAAACACAACATGAGAACTTCACAATGCAATCACAAGTGTCAATAGCTGAACAGACCAAGTGGAGAAAAGAATCTAAGAACTTAATGACTGTCTTGCTGAAATAAGACAGGTAGACAAAACTAGAAAATAAAGAATAAAAAAGATCAAACAAAACCTCCAAGAAATGTAGGATTATGTAAAAGACTGAACCTATGACTGACTGGGGTACCTGTAAGAGACAAGTAGAATGGAGCCAAGTTGGAAAACATACTTTAGGATATCATCCAGAATAACTTCTCCAACCTAGCAAGACAGGCCAACATTCAAATTCAGGAAATCCAGAGAACCCCCAGTAAGAGACTGGAGATAGAGACATTAAAAAAAAAAAATCTTCAAAAATCAGTGAATACAGGAACTGGTTTTTTGAAAAAAATAAAATAGATAGAGCACTAGCTAGACTAATAAAGTAAAAAAGAAGAATAAATAGACACACTTAGAAATGGTAAGGGGATCCACCCCAAGATACAAAATCATCATTTTCCCCAAGGTCAAAATGAAAGAAAAAAAATGTTAAGGGCAGCCAGAGAGAAATGCCAGGTCACCTACAAACAGAAACCCATCAGACTAACAGTGGACCTCTCAGAAGAAACTCTATAAGCCAGAAAAGATTGGGTGCCAAGGCTCAACATTCTTAAAGAAAAGAATTTCCAACCCGGAATTTCACATCTGGACAAATTAAGCTTCATAAGTGAAAGAGAAATAAATTTTTTTTCAGACAAACAAATGCTGAGGGAATTTGTTACCACCAGGCCTGCCTTGTAAGAGCTCCTGAAGGAAGCATTAAATATGGAAAAGGAAAACCATTAATAGCCATTTCAAAAGCACACTGACGTTCACAGACCAATGATACTATAAAGTAACTACATAAACAAGTCTGCAAAATAACCAGCTAGAATCATGACGGCATGATCAAATTCATACATAACAATATTAACCTTAAGTGTATATGGGCTAAATGCCCCAATTAAAGACACAGAATGGCAGACTGGATAAAGCGTCAAGACTCATTGGTGTGCTATATTCAAAGGACCCATCTCACATGCAAAGACATGAATAGGCTCAAAATAAAGAGATGAAGGAAAATTTATCAAGCAATTGGAAAACAAAAATAAAGCAGGGGTTGCAATCCTTGTTTATGACAAAACAGACTTTAAACCAACAAAGATCACAAAAGATAAAGAAGGGTATTACATAATCGTAAAGGGTTCAATTCAACAAGTGAGCTAACTCTCTTAAATATATATGCACCTAACACAGGAGCACCCAGATTTATAAAACAAGTTCTTCATACCTGCAAGGAGACTTAGACTCCTACACAATAATAGTGGAGAACTTTAATGCCCCACTGTCAATATTAGACACATCATAGAGACAGAAAATTAATAAGGATAGTCAGGACCTGAACATAGTTCTGGATCAAGCGGACCTAATAAAATATCTACGGAACTATCTACCCCAAAACAACAGAATGTACATTCTTCTTGGTGCCACATGATACTTCCTCTAGAATTGTTCACATAATTGGAAGTAAAACACTCCTCAGCAAATACAAAAGAACTAAAATCATAACCAACAGTCTCTTAGACCTCAGTGCAATTAAATTAGAATTCAAGATTAAGAAACTCGCTTACAACCACACAATCACATGCAAATTGAACAACCTGCTCCTGAATGACTCCTGGTAAATAATGAAATTAAGGCAGAAATCAAGAAGTTCTTTGAAACTAATGAGAACAAAGAGACAATGTACCAGAATCCCTGGGATGCAGCTAAAGCAGTGTTAACAGGGAAATTTATAGCACGAAATGCCTACATCATGAAGCTAGAAAGATCTCAAATCAATATCTTAGCATCACAACTACAAGAACTGGAGAATCAAGAGCAAGCAAACCCCAAAGCTAGCAGAAGACAAGAAATAACCAAGATCAAAGTAGAACTGGAGGTAGAGACATAAAAAAAAAAACCTTCAAAAATCAGTGAATACAGGAACTGGTTTTTTGAAAAAAATAAAATAGAGCACTAGCTAGACTAATAAAGTAAAAAAGAAGAATAAATAGACACACTTAGAAATGGTAAGGGGATATCACCACTGACTCCACAGAAATGCAAATAACCATCAGAGAATACTATATACTATAAACACCTCTATGCAAATAAACTAGAAAATCTAGAAGTAATGGATAAACTCCCAGATGCATACACCCTCCCAAGACTGAACCAGGAACAAGTTGAATCCATTAATAGACCAACAGAAAATGAAATTTAGGCAGTAATAAATAGCCTACCAAACAAAAACAAAAACAAACAAAACAAAACAAAACAAACAGGAAAAAAAAAATCCACTGGATCAGATGATGGATTTACAGCTGAATTCTACTGAAAGTACAAAGAGGACCTGGTACCATTTCTTCTGAAACTATTCCAAGCAACAGAAAAGGAAGGATGCCTCTCTAAATCATTCTATGAGGTCAGTATCATCCTGATATGAAAACCTGGCAGAGATACAACCAAAAAAGAAAACTTCAGTCCAATATCCCTGATGAACATCAATGCAAAAATCCTCAGTAAAATACTGGCAAACCAAATGCAGCAGCACATCAAAAAGCTTGTCCATCATGATCAAATTTGCTTCATCCTTGGGATGCAAGGTTGGTTCAAATACACAAATAAATAAATGTGTTTTATCACATAAACAGAACTAAAGACAAAAACCACATGGTTATCTCAGTAGATGCAGAAAAGGCCTTCAATAAAATTCAACCTCTTCATGTTAAAAACTCTCAATAAATTAGGTATTGAAGGAGCATACCTCAACATAATAAAAGCCATTTATGACATACCCATAGCCAATATTCTACTAAATGAGCAAAACCTGAAAGCATTCGTTTTGAAAACCAGCACAATACAAGGATGCCCTCTCTCACCACTCCAATTCAACATAGTATTGGAAATTTTGGCCAGGGAAATCAGGCAAGAGATAGAAAGAAATAAAGGGTATTCAAATAGGAAGAGAGAAAGTCAAATTGTCTTTGTTTCCTGATGATATGATCCTATAGCTAGGATTGTTTCAGTCCAAAAGCTTCTTAAGCTGATAAGGAATTTCAGCAAAGTCTCAGGATACCAAATCAATGTGCAAAAATCACAAGCAGTCGTACACACCAACAACAGACAAGCAGAGAGCCAAATCATGAATAAATTCCCATTCACAATTGCCACAAAGAGAATAAAATACCTAGGAATATGACTAACAAGGGAAGTTAAGGACCTCTTCAAGGAGAACTACAAACCACTGCTGAAGTAAATCAGAAGAGACAAAAACAAATGGAAAAACATTTCATACTCATGGATAGGAAGAATCAATATCATTAAAATGGCCACACTGCCCAAAGTAATTTATAGATTCAATGCTATTACTATGAAACTACCATTGACATTCTTCACAGAATAGAAGAAAACTATTTTAAATTTCACATGGAACCAAAAATAGTCCATATATCCAAGACAATCATAAGCAAAAAGAACAGGGCTGAAGGCATCACACTATCCAACTTCAAACTATACTACACGTTTACAATAACCAAAACAGCACAGTACTGGTACAAAAACAGAAAACAGACCAATAAGAACTCAGAAATAAGAAACAAGACTGCACATTTACAATCATCTGGTCTTTGAAACCTGGCAAAAACAATCGATGGGAAAATAATTTCCTATTTAATAAATGGTTCTGGGAGAACGGGCTAGCCATGTACAGAAAATTGAAACTGGACTCATTCCTCACACCTTTTACAAAAATTAACTCAATATGGATTTAAGACCTAAATGTAAAACCCAAAACTAAAAAAACCCTAGATAAAAATCTAGGCAATACCATTCAGGACATAGGCATGGGCAAAGAGTTCATGATGAAAATGCCAAAAGCAATTACAACAAAAGCAAAAATTGACAAATGGGATCTAATTAATCTAAAGCACTTCTGCATAGCAAAATAAACATTCATCAGAGCAAACAGACAACCTACAGAATGGGAGAAAATTTTTGCAATCTATCTATCTGTCAAAGTTCTAATACCCAGAGTCCTCAAGGAACTTGTATATACCCAATGATTTATATACCACTGGGTATATACCCAGTAATGGGATTGCTGGGTCAAATGGTATTTCTGGTTCTGGGTAAAGACACATGCATGCGTATGTTCATTGCAGCACTATTCATAATAGCAAAGACATGGAATCAACCCAAATGCCCATCAACGATAGACTAGATAAAGCAAATATTGTACATATACACCATGGAATACTATGCAGCCATAAAAAAGTAACAAAATCATGTGCTTTGCAGGGACATGGATAGAGCTGGAAGCCATTATCCTCAGCAAACTAACTCAGGAACAGAAAACCAAACACTGCATGTTCTCACTTATAAGTGGGAGCTGACCAATGAGAACACATGGACACATTGAGGGGAACAACACACACTGGGACCAGTCAGGGGTGGGATGAAAAGGAGGGAGTACATCAGGAAAAATAGCTAATGCATGCTGGGCTTAATACTTCAGTGATGGGTTGATAGGTGCAGCAAACCACCATGGCACAGATTTACCTATGTAACAAACATGCACATCTTGAACATGTAACCCAGAACTGCAAATAAAATTTAAAAAGAATATGTGGCACATTTTACACTTTGCATACACTCTATATATTATTGAACATCCCCAGTTGTTCTCCTCCTAAATAAAAATATCAGCAACACTTGCAGGCTGTAAATGAAGTATTACAATGTCCCTTGAAAAAAAAAAAGCTTTCTAAATCCTATGATTAAACAACAATTAAAGAACCTAAAATAGTTTCATGGTGTTAGAAAAAAAGAGCTGATGTGAAGTGTTTATTACCCAGAATGTAATAAATCTTTTTTTAATTGGGGACAGGGAGGTATGTGTGTATGTGTGTGTTTATCATGGCTATTAAACTTAATTTGGGGCTCACTGAGTTGTAAAATAAATGAAGAATCACTCTACACTCTTTATGTCAGCCAAATGCTGGGAGGCTAAAAATCACTTGAGATCTAGTTTAACAGGTGCACATGGGGGTTTTCTGCCAAGGAGATGGAGCCGTCAGGAACAAAATTCTACTTCTTTCCCCCAATTCTAGCTAGAGGAACTGTGATTTTGATCCTTGACTTCAGCTCACAAACAAATGTGGGTTTCTGGGGGTTGGTCTGGTGAGATGGATGAGTGAGGGGGCTGATTGACATAGACCCACACCTCACACATACACACAGGTACAGGCACCTAGAGATGAATCAGGTGCCACCTCACAAGACCTCAGTAATGCTCCCTTATTTTATCTGTAGAAGAGAGCGCTAGAAGAAAGAAAAAAGAGTACCATTTCCTATAATTTCTTCCAATAGAGCAGCAAATTGTTAGTCACAGTGGAAGGGCATCTATAAATAAAGCTTTCATGAGTGGTTTGTGGCTTCCTGAAGTATATACACATACAAAAATAGAATGTGTATTTTTATGTTGTTTTGAATTTTTGTGTACATACAAAAATATTTCAAAACAGAGGTATATGTTTATTTTTAGCTAGAAATAAAATATACCTTTGTTTCTTAATTATGCCTTGTGTTGTCAAGTTATAAAAGGGTAGACTGAAAATTTGGATCTTGTTCCGTCTGGAAGAATGGGCATGTGTCCACCTTATGGGGAAGAAATTTTTGGTCCAGGGTTTGGTTGCCTTAAGGAACTTTCCCCACTGAAGACTAGGAGGTTTCAAGTAGAACCAGAATTAATGTTCTTATGAAAGACTCTGAAAATGATATGTATGTTGCATAATATAAAGATCACCTTTCCCCAAATATTCAAAGCACTATTGCTTTATTTCTGTTGGTTAATCTCTTTGGATAGGTATACTACTTCCCTAAATTCCTCTTTTAAAATGCAAATGCCCATAGGAGACTGTAATACATCATGGCACAAATTAGTTTTACAGATCTACTTCCTCCCTCCCTGTGGTCAAATGGAAGAGTAAAGTCAAAATAAGAAAATGTTGATAGAGAGAGGAGATAGGCTATTGAGCCACTCATGTCTCTGCCTCAGTTTGTGTAAGTCTGGCTCAAGGCTATCTAAGCTAGCTGTTAGCTGCCCAACAACTTTGCCCAGTTTTAAAGTTCATTAATAATCATTGAAGCTATTAGAATGCAAACCATCCAGCAAAAGAACTGAACAGATAAATAGCAAAGTCTAGCTCCCTCTCCAAGTTTGATGAATTTCCATCCAGCACCTTTGTCTCAGTCATTGTCACTCTACTGCAGCTTTCCAAAAGGTTTCTCCACGTTTATTTTCCTCTCAACGCCCACACATTTTCACAATGCAGCCAGAATGATTTGGTTTTTCAAGCTGTAAATCTGACCTAGTTAGCTCCCTGCTTAAAACTCTTCAATGCTTTGCATTGTCCATCTAACAGGGTCCAGACTCCGAAATAGCCCACAGGCCTGTCAGGTGAGGGCTCCCCCAGCCTCCACCAGCATGGCATCCCCCTCTTCCACCTGCTTGCTGAGAACTCTCCTTCAGAAGCTCTTTGAAGTCCCCACTTTTTCTTTACCTACTCATCCTTAAGATCTGAGTCTTACTTCTTCAGAGACTACTTCTTGATTTCTCCAATTAGATCAAAATGAGCTATAAATAGAAAGCTTTCTTTGGCACATTTTTCTCTTTAATGAGAACCTCCACAGTTGAAATTGCCCCTTGGTTTTCTGTGTTATTTGGTTAATGCCCATCTCCCCAGCTATACTGTAAATGGCAAATGAGCAAGAAGAAAGGCTGTTTTATTAACTCTGGGCACCTAATTAGCCTACATTTCCCAGCCTCCTTTTTAGTTAGGTATGGCCATATGCCAGGGTTGTAACCAATGGAATGTGGACAGAAGGAAGGTGGACCATTTCGAGAACAGGCTCATATCAGATTTGCATGTGTAATGCTCCATATTGTTTTTTCTTAAACTGACTAGAACGTGAAAAAGGATAAAGACCTTGGAAGCCGTGTTTTGAAGACAGGAGTATCACAAGGCAGAAAAAGCCTGAGTCACAAACAGAAGGATATTTACCCAAACTATTCCGGATTTTTTCACAAAGGCAAGCATTGCTCTAATAAAACACAATTCTATTCCCCATGGCTAGCATAGTGTCTAACACATAGTGGATATTTAACAAATATTTGTTAATTAAATGAAAGCATTGGTTCTTGGTATGCATTGCTCTAGTAAAACACAATTCTATTCCCCATGGCTAGCATAGTGTCTAACACATAGTGGATATTCAACAAATATTTGTTAATTAAATGAAAGCATTGGTTCTTGGTATGTGGGAGATTCTTTGTACTTGGTAGAGGGAAATGGTTGTCTGCATTTGATCAGAATTTTGGGGAACAATTCCATTTCTCTATGATTATCTGAAGAAGAATGGAAGATACACAGATACCAAGGAGAGACCAAGATTTCACATAACAAAAAACAATTGGTCCTTAATTTTTTTATGTACTTGATCAAGGTAATTACATGTACAACTCAAATTTAATGACATTCAACCAAGTATTCAACCTCACAAGACCTCAGTTCGGCTCCCTTATATTATCTGTAGAAGAGAGAGCTAGAAGAAAGAAAAAAAAGTATCTTTTCCTAAAATCTCTTCAAATAGAGCAGCAAATTGTTAGCCATAGTGGAAGGGCAGCTATAAATAAAGCTTTCATGAGTGGTTTGTGGTAGTACACTAGTTCAAGTATCTGAGATTTCCATCTGAGCCCGGTTGGAAACTTCTGTGAGACATATCAAAGAAGAATGGAAGCAGATTCAGGAGAGCTGGGCATACCTGTGTGTGACTTAGTCTTATTCCAAGTTTGAGCCTTGTCACCTTGAGTAAGACCTATGATCACTTCGAGCTTCAGTTCACCCTCTGCAAAATGAGAACAACAGCAAAAAAAAGTACTTGATGTAATACACATAAAGCATTTGTCAGAGAAGGGACATTTTGGGAATTCAAGCTATGGTGTTGATGAGGATCATGGTGCCAATTGACAGCAGCAGCATCTTTGGGAGCCACTGTGAAAATAAATGAGCATTAATGTCTAGGGTGAGAGAGCTGAGGAGTCAAATGGTGCAATTTGGTAGGCTTGTCTGAACTCTTCATTAAAGAGAAGTCAACAAGCTGAGGGCACCTTTTTAAAAGCACTTTTCCATGATGACAAAAGAAATTTTTACTGCATATTTTTAAACATTTGAATATAAAGAAAAAAACAAAATTCTCACTACCAAAAGAAAATTGATACTAATATTTTAGTGCATCTATGTCAAGACTTTGCACTCTACTTAGAAATACGTATGAAATATAAAACTAGTTGTACATGTGAAATTATAGTTTAATTCTTCAGAATCTGGCTCTGATGCTAGATTGCCTGTATTTTCATTTTAGCCTCACAATCACTGTAGGCAATTTACTGTGGCTTTCTAAATCTTAGTATTATTTTTTCTGTAAATTGTAACAAATAATAGTCCCAACTTCATAAGGTTGCCAGGTCAATTATATGATGAAATACATGGAATGTGCTTAGAATCGTTTCTGACACAACAAAAGCATTACATAAAGGTTAGCAATAATGATAAATATAATAATGAAGAGATGATAATGATTTGTATGTGTGGTTCTGTAGAAATAAATGCAAAAAGGGTGACAAAAGATAACGCAGCAGCATTTTGTTTTGAACAAGGACTTTGATTTCATATTTAGATATATGAATACTTAAATGAGCCAGTCTAAATCTATAGAAAATTACTTCTTTCACAGTTTTAGTTTTGAAGTCTAGATTTCTTATTTCATTAATTTTGTCTATGTATTCCTGAAACCAGTACCACATCCTTTACATTTTGTTTTCTGCTTTATTTTGACTACTTGGCTAAGCACATTAATTATTCAGCTTTTTAAAAATACTTTCCTAATATCTTTTCATTATTGCAAATAAATTATAGAATTTTTATATCACATTTTAATCTGATCTGGTACATTTGGTAATTGCATTATCTTTCAGAAGTATTTTGGGAGGAATTATAAACTTTATGATATTATTGTCTTTTTATGTAAAACCTGGTATGTGCCTCCATTGACTCAGTTCTCTTTTGCTACGTCTTAAGTTTTGTATTTTTCATTTTTTAAAATAGAACTTATTCTTCTTCATGTCTACGTAGTTTTCATTTTAAATAATACTGTGAATAGAATTTTTTTCTTCTCATTTTGTTTGCTGACTAGTTATTTTTGCTGTACAAGAAAGCAATTGATTTTGTACCTATAAAAATTACTGAGCTCTTTGACAAGTTTAACAGTTTATTCGTCAATCTTCCTGAATTTCTCAGATGAACAATCAAATCATCTACAAATAATAAAAATTGAATTTCCTTTTTACCAATGCTTCATTAATAATTTATATTTGCTATTTAATTGTACTGATTGAAATGTCTATTTACAAAGTTAAATTATAGCAGCAATAAGAGGAATTCATATTACTTGTCAATTTTCTAATTCTACAGGAGGTACCCTAGTGCTTTACCACTAAGAAGAATGAGTGTCAACATCCTTGGTTTGATGCAAGTGTTTAAAATTAATTTTAAAGCAGTATTCTTCTAATCCTAGCCTATAGAGTTTATTTTTAAAATATTTTATTTTATTGAGGCATTATGCTGACATTTATCAAATGAATGTTGTTAAATAGTAAAATAACCATATAATTTGTCTTCTTTGTACTACTGCATGGGAGGATTATATTAATCAGTTTCTTCATATTGAAAGAATAACGGAATAAACCCTACTTGTCAATTTGTATTATCATTAATGTTTTTTCTTACATTTGAATCACTAGCATTTTAAGTACAGATTTTGTACCATTATTTTAAACCATTGCATTACTATTATATGTATATGTGTTTAATGACATTTTAGAATCAGAAATCTGTTCAATGAATAAACTGTAAGTCACTATTGCCCTACTTTTTCTCTGGAAGTTTCAACATGAACACTGTATTGTTGTATTCAGTTTATTCTGTGAATTGATCTATGCAGGATTTCAACCTCTCTTGAGAGTGTTTTGGTCAGTTATAATTGCCTAGACAATCATATTTGTCATTTAGGTTATCAAGTTTATTAGCTAAACATTGTTTATTATTATAATTTATTTTAAAGCTCTACTTGTTATTCTGATATTATTTTAAAGTATTATCTCTTATCTTTTCAAGTAAATCATTTCTCATTATAAATCTTGGTTAAATTTTTCACATACAGTGTGTCAACTGTTTTTCAAGAATTAGCTGTTGAATATATTCTTCCATTTTAGCCCTTCTAAGACTTCTTTTTCTGATTTCATTATTTCATGGTTCTACATTTTTAAGAAAAATTTTAAATAATTTTCTACATTGAATGCCTTCTTTATTTAGAAGAAGACAGTAATAAAATTGCCTTTGAGCACATCTTTGATTACACCACATTAATTTCAGTGCAGTTTTCTCATTTCCACTTTCTAATAAGCTATATAATTTTTATTTTTCTGATTTGAAATATATTATTGGTTTTCACATTTGTATGCCTAACTTTTGTAGAAATTTGTAGTTTTACTTCAATCTAATGACAAAATATGTCCTTTAAAATTTCTACTTTTTGAAATTTATTGAGATTTTTTCAAACTACTTTTCTAAGACCAATTTAATATTTGTAAAAAATGCATATTCTTTAGAGAAAAAACTCATTAGCTATTAATTAAATTATATAAATAAATTTATTAAATCTTCTGTATTCAGAATTATCTTGTTTTAATTGATATGAGAAAAAATTAGTAATGAAAATCACTAATATTTTTTGTTATTTTGTTGTAGTTCTAATAGTTTTGCTTTATATATTTTTAATCTGTATTAGATCACTATATTCTTATTGGGAAATCTGACTTTTATCAATGATTAGTTATAGTTTTATCAGATTCCCTTGATCTTAATAAATACTTTTCACTTAAAATATTTTCTCTGTTATCAATATTGTTTTCCTTGCTTGCTTGTTGTGGATTTACATTTTCTTAACAAATTTTTCCATATTTTTATTCTTAGTCATTCTTTAAGGAGCTTTTATTTCCACATTGCATCTCCTATAAACAAGATACAGTTATTATCCCACACCCTTAAAGAGAACAGTGTCTGTAACCAGAATAACAAAAAACATCCAATGTGAGAAGGACTCTTTGGAGGCTTAAGAAGTGTATTTATCAACAATTTAATACTGGATATCTTTTATAAACCTGAAAACCAACATTTCATTTTACTTTCTATTAATTAATATTGTGTTATGGTATTTTATATCCTAAATATTTTAAATCCTATTTGCTTATCTTTTCCATCAATGGATAACATTAAGATGATCTGGTTAGCTCTGCTTTGAGTGGTGCTGGGCTGGCAGGGCAGTAAATTTTGAGCTCTTCCTTCTGTCCCTTTGGCAGCCTAGGGTTTCTGAGCTATCATCTGTCTCTAAGGAAGGCCAGGGCCTCTCCTCCTCCCCAGCTGGGCAAAAAGGGAGATGATATTATCTGAACTAGTCAGAATCTAGACCAGCAGTCTTCTTTCTTGGCACTGCTTTCCTTCCTTAGAAGGTAGGATTGATATCTGAGCCTAAGAGGAAAGGTTGGAAGAAATGACATCAAATAGTTTTAGAAAGTAGCATATTCTAATCTTACTGGAAGTTTTATCTTGGGTGAATTACTTAACATCTCTGAAT
Source organism: Cacajao melanocephalus (assembly GCA_963573385.1). Classification (NCBI taxonomy): domain Eukaryota; kingdom Metazoa; phylum Chordata; class Mammalia; order Primates; family Pitheciidae; genus Cacajao; species Cacajao melanocephalus. Next base: position 23,444 of record CAUYLG010018114.1, read on the forward strand.
TACTTAACCTCTTTGTATAATATTATTTTCATGTGTAAAATAGGGATAATAATGTCTACTTAATAGGATTTTTGGAGGTCTTATGTGTGAAAATCTATCAAATTTAAAGTGATGACAAGCAATTCATTAGCTATAGATAGGTGTTTTTTGTCACTCTTTATATAGTGTGTTTATATTTTGTTCATCTTACATTATAATGGTTTTCTCATTTTGATTGTGGAAATTCTTTCTCCCATGCTTTCTTTTCTTCATTATTTTGTCCTTTTGTTTCTCTACTTTTAAATGAATCCTTCATTAGTTCAGAGGAAAGAGCTAAGATTTAGAACATCAGAAAGAATTTTTTTAAATGAAATATATGTTTCAATCACACCTACACACTCACAAATATACACACACATACATGCTGTCATACTCAACATAACCAAAATAGCATTTTTATGGCTTGGGGTCAAGGCAAATCTTAGTTCACTCCTAAGCTTAATCACTTTACATCTATACAATCATTTGCTATTTTTTAATCCTATAAAAAATGCAAATGTGTCCATAATCTCAGCTCTGTAATTACAGCTCTGCAGGTTAACTGCTCTGAGTTTCCTCATTAAAAAAATTGGGGTACTAATGACACCTATTTCATAGAGTTGATGTGAGCATTAAATAAGCAATAAGTAAATAATTGGCTGTCATCCAGGGGAAGCTCAATAAATGATGGTTGTTAAAAAAAAAAAAGCAAAGAGAGTAATTCTTTTTTTAAAATAAAGCTTAAATGAGGCTTAAATGACCTGATACGTGTAAGTGGCTTTGCACAGAGTAGGAACTCTACCGAATTTAATTCCTGCATTCCCTTTCTTTCTTCTTTGCTTAGTGAGAAAAAGAAAGTTGATGGACATACTCATTATGGATAATTTATACTATTTTCCGAAGCAGAGTAGACTCGGTCGTTTCTTTCATAAAGTGCTAATAATAATGTCTGGCAGAAAAAGTCTCCCTCAAAAATAGAAGAGGTAATTGACTCAGCTAAAGATGTGGCATGCAAAATCCTGTTGATCTCAATCCAGCTAACATTTCTCCCCCAATGGTGGATGCCTAGAATTTCATTCTCTTCTCTACTTTTGACTTTGGTACCTCTTAAACCATTACTGCTCCTACATATACTTCTGAGTAGGAATCCATACCTTCCTTGGAGTATGAGAGTAAAATAGATTTATAAGCAGATTTTTAGAATTAATGTTTAGGGATTTGCATGAGGGAAGGAAGAGAGGAGGAAAGGAATGCGTGTGGCTGCTGAATTTTAGAAGGAAATGGGAGAAGGAGCTACAAAAAGGGAAGGGAAATATATTGAAGACAAAAAAAATTGCCTACTACATAAATTTTTCTGGATTCGATCCTTAATCCGAATGCATAAGGAACATCTACTATGCATTTGAGATGCTGAGTGGGTCTCATCCCAGGGAAAGAAGTATGTACTTGCTTAATGGTTTCTTTGTTGCTATTTTAGCCTTACACACTGGTAGCTCAAAAATGGACTCCTCTACCTCTTCAACTCCTTTCTCATCTAGCTAAAGATTTTAGGGTATGTTCACATGAAATCTTTTTCAGGAAAGATGGGACCAAAATACATGTTAGCTACCAAAGTTCTAAAATGAAAGGTGAAATGATCCAGGTTTAACTGTTAATTTCATGTAATTGTTCCCCAGTAACTGACAAGAAAAAAAGATAAGAGATATTCACTTTATTTAAGAAAAAAAATCCAGTCTTCCATTTAAATAATTACTCCTAAAAGACAACAACTTTTGGGTGATTTTTCTTTAGGACATGCCCACACATTTCGTCATGATATAGGTACTATTCCAGAAGAGTGGGGAGGGTGGGACTGTTGAAAGTCCAAGTAAAAGAAATCGTAATGGATGTAAGCAACAAGAGACAAAATCCTTCTTACGGTTTCACATCTATACATGAATTGCTATGATTTTTTTAAAGTTTTAGCATAAAATATTTAAATGCATGTTTGCACATCAATGTGCTGCATTAAAACATATATATTTCTCTGGGCTCAACCACACATGTGGCAATGTCTCTCTGGGACCCAGCAGCTAACTCCTCTCATAGTATGTCTAAGGAGTGTTGGCCGAATGAAACTTCACTTTCAGCGAATTTCAGCCACCCCTTCAGTTTCCCCACGCTACTGAAATCTCATTGTTCCACTCAGAATTTATCTTCTCCTAGGAATCTCTTTCAAAGCATTTCACTGACTGTGTCATGCAAGAGTAAGCAAAACGCTGATGAATTTGGATTTCCTGCTCCCATCTCTCAGCCTTTCTGTCTTACAGTTTGGCATCTCGTTTCTACATGACATCAGATGTCACTTCAGAAATTCCTGCTTGATCTTGAGATTCATCAAAGGTATTGACTGACAGGGCATTAGGTACAGCTTAATTTCAGTCTTTAATCACTATCACTTTTAAAACATTTAATAGTGTAATTAGAAAAAATTCATGAAGACTTGAAAACTTCACATCATAATAAATCCAGATTTTAGCAAGCCTGTCAGATATTGTTACCTCACTCTCAATACCTGTACTAGAAGGATGAGACAGATTCTCAGCATATTCAGAAATCAGAAATAATATTCTAGATAAAGATATGAGCTGAATGCCCTATTTTGGTCAATTCTTTTTCATGTTTGTATTTTCCCTTCTTTCTTGAAGGATGTCATTGAATTAAAAAATAATAATAAGATTCAAAGTTGTCACTTGCAAGTAATGATATAAAATGTCCTAGGGAGAAAATTTGGGGAAAGAAGAATCCTTTTTTGGATCAAAAGACTAAAAGTTCCATTCAAAATGCTATTAAATATGAACTAATACCACATTTGACTTATTATACTGAAACTAAATAATTAAGTACCCAAAATTTTGCATTTATAAATTTAAGATGTCCCAGATGAGGGGGCTATAAAGACAAGAGAACACTGGGACATATTTATTTTTCAATTAGTAAGTTTTCTAAACAGGTCATTCGGTATACCAAGAATTTTATTTCAGTGGGAAAGAGGCCATAGTTATTTTTATTTCATTATCAAATCATAGCATGTTCAATAAAACATATAGATTGCATATTAAATACAAATCTGCTGATAATATTGACTATATAACTACAGTTTTTCTCCTGGAGGGTGAAAGAAATTCAGAGTGCCTACTTTCCAGTATAATCATGTATTTGGTATGATATGCTTGTTATACCTTCAACAAATCTTTAATTTTACATTAAAATAGATGTTGGATTTTATGCTCCTGCAAGGAGAAAACCTGAATACACAAACAGAGCCATATGACATGAGATACATTCAAAATATTTTGCAAACAGAATATGCCAGAGTTAGCAGAAAAGTCTGTTTTGGGGGAAACTTCTATTATGAATAAAATTGTTGTTTGTCACTTTTATTTTACCAAGAGGCAAATTAGTCATTGCATAGCCTGTTCCATTTTTTTCTGGAAATCAGGTCACTTAATCCCTTCTGGGATGTATTCAGAATGAGGGCCTATATTTTCCTCTCAGATTAATCTGGAGAGAATTTCAAGTTGCAGGTCTTCATATAATAGGGCATATGGAAATGGAGTCTACAATGTCTGACACTTTTAATGACATAACTTTATTCAAAATAGCATTACTTGTGAATATAATTTAAATAAAAATGTAGGTGAATTAATTCCCACATGACCTCCACAGCACTAAAATTATATTCCTGCAATGTGCTTTGTACCTCCTATATCCTGCATACAGTTAGTAACCTCAAAATGCCAGCATCTGTGGATGGAAACCTATTTCTGAGCATAACATATTATTTGTTCCTAGGACATAACAGTTACTATTCATTTTTCTTGGACAAGAATTCATGTTGAATAATATATATAAAGTTGGAACTAGCTAAATGTAGGGAATTCAAAAGTGCAGGTGAACAGTCAATTTTTTATTCATGTGTTTGGCTTTCTTCATGTTTCTAGCTATAGTGGCACACTCTAAGGATGAAAGGTGGGGTGTTTCGGTTTCATGACTTAAAAGCTGAACAACTATTGCATAATTATTGGACTGATATTATCTATAAGAGAAATCTGCAAGATACAAGATTTCTTATTTTCATAAAGAGTCAAAATATGGATTTGAATGTTTACTAGAACCCTAACTACCTAGGAAAACGATACAGAAAAAATAAGTCTAGAAGTAGATAGATACATAGAGCAATAATTCTCAAATGCTTTACAGTGAAGAATCAGTTCATTATATTTTTAATTTCCAATCTGTCAAGGATGAATACTTTGTAAAAATAAAATAAAAATGATTAATAGAACATGAAATAAAAAAATAACTAAAGGCATAAAAAGACAGGCCCAGATTTTTGTTATTTGTTTAAAGAGTCAAAGAAATTGTACTGCAGTGAATTATAAAACAGCATAACAGAAAAAATGCTATAAAAGTTTCCAACTGCTCACTCGCAACTCCTGTACTTTTTTCAACACAGACGGGCAGCAGTCCACGGACCTCACTTTGAGAAACATTGAGATAGAACATATATTCTTTGTTTTTCCTTCTTAATATTTATTAGGTATTTGGTACATATCTCAACATTTCTAAACAGTGTGCTAGCAGCAGCACTTTAGGAAAACAAGTATTTCTTTTTCTATCTCTGCATCTTCATCCCTGAGTTTGTAGCTGGAGATTATGTCAGGAGGCTGGCAAAGGTATTGTACTACAGAAAAAAAAAAGTAAGACGTGGCTCCTATCCTAAAGAAACATAAGCCAGTAGAAAAGAAAAACATGAACTTCCTAATGTAGTGTCTTCTCACTGTGGTCATGGATGAGTGGCATATCATAAACTTTTTTCAAGGTGAGTTTCCTATGTACACCAAGTAGTGTCAGTAGACAGAAAAACTGTTCTATGTATATGGATTCTCCCACATTTATTGGAAATTTTACTAATTATTATTATTTATTCATAATTTTACTAATTATTGTTCTACGTATATGGATTCTCCCACATTTCCAATAAAATGTGGGAGAATCCATATACGTAGAACAATAATTAGTAAAATATTTGTTCATCTTTAAATAGTACCTAAATTGATAGTAACTATTTGCCAATGTGTATACACTCTGTGAGTAAATTCTAGAGATGAAACTACAGAAGGTGTACAGGGTGGAGGGTGGCACTGAGAAAGGGGAAACCCCAACAAGAATTTGTAGAGAAGATGGAGCAACAAGGAGAACTGAAGAGGCTGAAGAAGGGAATGGGTGGAATAGAAATTTGAGTTTGTAATGAAAGGCTTGGTATAGCTTTTTTTTCATAGGAGTCTCTCTAGATGAAGGGACTAATACAAGTAAGAACATAATGTTAAAAGAAATTCTCCCATGGAAAACAAAATAGATTGTGGAGTTGAGTTTGTTGAGAAGAAAACATGTAGCCTGACTGTGGGCAACTTGGAACACTATTTAGGGTGAACTTATCAGTTAGACCAGAAAGAACAAAGAAATTCCTAATGCTCAGTGTTGAGAATGACTCGGAAGTTGTCCCACACTCAAAGGGGAAAAGTATTGCCGTTGACTACTCATGTCTGCCATGGCACCTGCTAGGGAAGCAATGGCAGATGTTTATTTTTTTGGCCACAGAACCATGATTTCTGAACTTGGCTAAGAGTTAAAGAAAACAGATGCGTTTTTAAAAATTCAACTCTGCACAGCATTTAAAAACTGGTCTATATAGTGAAGGGAAATTAAAGTTTTTTAGTAGATTAAAGTGAGGTATAAGATGGAAAGCTGTGTAGTGGGCACAGAAGAGATGGGAGCCCAGAACACGAGCTGATGAAGGATTGCAACAAAATACCTTCACAAGAAAACCAAAATCTCATTTGTGAAGCATTTTGAAAAGTCATAGACTATTAGAGCTGAATGCTAACTTTAAAATATCACTGCCCAACTGTTTCGTTTAAAAAATCTCGAAACAGAGACACATAGAAGTTAAGTCTCTTGCCCAAAATATCTATTGGCAACTTAAAGAACAGAAAGAGAACCACAATTTCCTGTCTCCCAGTGTTTCCACTCTCCATTTCAGATGTCAATCGAATTTAGCAAACCAGTCAATGTGAGAATCAAGATTGAAAAATCACAGATAATTCCCAGATTTTGAGACTAAATTACTGAACAATAGATTAACTGTTGATAGAAATCTTTTATTTTAACTCTGATAACAAAATATTTGTCAATAAAATTAGCCATTAAAACATAATGCCTTGATTAGTAGAGGTGCTTCACCCTTAGTTAAACTAGATAACATGTATTCATCAGGACAGACTAAGTTGGACTGCAGCAACAAAGATCTCTAAAAATCTCAGTAACTTAACACAAGAAAAGTTTACTTCTTGTTTTCATAAAGTATACTTATTGATCAAATAAACTATCAAGGCCATCTGTCTTACAGGTGTTAACTCAAGATTCCAACTCCTTATTCTGGCAATTAAATGCTCCTACTCAGAAATGACACACATCATATCACTCACATTTCCTTGGCTAAAGCCAAGTCATGTGGCTATGCCAACTTCAAGGGAGCATGAAGTATAGTCCTCTGGTGTGTGTACAAAAGGAGATGCTTCTGAACAGAGTCAGAATGTGGCTACCAATAACACCTGCAATAAGATTTAAAGAAAATAGATCATGCCCCAATTTGATATTTGACTAATATCTAATATATGAATGTGTTCTGCTTACTCTTTTTGGGCCAGAAGTCTAGTGTGAGTTCCATGCAATCCCTGAAGGGATTCTAATTCACAAGTATGTAAATAGTCAGTAAAGCTATATTTTTCTACTTTTCCATATGGTACCTAGCTCAAAGGAAAATGCTGTAAAGGAAAAGTAAGTTTCAGGTCAAGATGAGAATACATTTTACGACAACATTATGCTGAGTAATAAACATAAATTTAAAAGACACCCATTTTAACAAAATAAAATTCTAATTTACCTAGGAAGTAGAAACATAAAAATTGACTACTGATTTTACAAGTTAGGAAACAAAACATAATATCTAGTTAAATATATGTGTGTATGTCTTTTTTATTTTTAAAAAGCTCATGTTTGTAAATTATGCTCCTGAAGAATTTTTAAGGGATTCCTCAAAAATTGTCAGAAGTACTATATCTACATCACCTCCATTATGTCTTAGCCATAACCTTACAGGTCAATTTTGAAAAGAAAATGAAATGAAAAAATAAAGATGTGAAGCTGAAATTCCCAAACCCCAAATACTGGTTGGATAGCCACCACAGTAATGCAAATGATTAAAACTTGAGAAGTCTTGCTGATCGCTAAGTTATTTGTTGCCATGGTGCCCAAGAGCCACGCTATATTTTCTAGGCAACTAATAGACCATAGTGACATATCCTTAATCTTTGATCTTCATGTCTCAAAAATGTTAGAAACCATAATATGTTAAGAGAAATGCCAAGAGGAAAAACTGTTGCTTAGTTTTTTATACAGACTCTATATGAGGCTGATGTTTGGTGACTTTTATGCCCTGAAGTCCGTTCTCTGGGGCTCAATGTAAGAAGCAGTAAAGGGGCACTTCCCAGATCTTCATTTGCCTATGAAGGTTGCTCTTCTGCAGGCAGGGAATGGCATCTTTCCACGTGTTGCCACCTCACTGGCTTACAGCATGTCACAGCAAGGAGCCTGCAGGGTACCTGAGCCACTTTCTTTGGATGTAGAATGTTCTGGACACAAATGCTGTGGATTTGAGTTGCAATGCCAACTTGTTTTCAAAGGGGCTCTGCCAATGTTTACTCCCTCCTTTGATGTCTGAGAGTAGAGTCCCTTTGTTCTATGAAGTGCAAACAAGGGCAGCTAACCTAGCAGTGTATACATAGAGCCTACTGTAAAATGTTTGTTGGGGAAACTCACAGAGACAGAGTCTGTAGTAGATGTTCACCCATCATACTCTGAGGCAGCACATAGGAAACTAACCTGGCCTGACCTGAAGTCAGTTTCTGGGAGAAAGATCCCACATCTTGGTGGGAGGGTTTTTAAGATTCACTACTGAGAAGCATCAGTCCCTCCCCTCATATGATGAGGCTCCAACACGACACAAATAAGATGTGGCAGAATCTTGGCCCCAGACCTCTCCTTTCAGCTCAGTGTTTACAGCTGGGGTATAGCAGGTGTCCTTCCTCTGGCATGATTTGAGGACTGCAGTCCAAGCCATCAGTTGACCCCTTTCATGCTACACTAGAGCCAGTTTCCATGGAGCTTGAAGGAGACCAGTTTCTTTTCTGGAAGGCCAGTCTTGAGAGTACCAGTATTGGAAAAATCACCTTTTCTCTCTCACTCCACATCTCTTTCTTTTTGGTATCATTTTGTTATTAATTTCAAAGCTAATTGGTTAAATTAAGCAAGCAGTTATTAGTCTGAGGCTGTCTTTGTACTTTGAGTTCCTATGTTAAACATAAAAAACTTCACCCTAAGTATGTACACAAACCAAAACCTAAATTAAGAGTATTTTTTTTTAACATATAGCCTGGTTTCAGGCAATCACAAATAGCCATGTTTTAGCCAATCATAGGCAGTCAGCTGATGAGACTTTGCACAAATAAGGCCCACTCCTAGGGGCAGACAATCAGATGATTTCTCTACTCTGCTTCCCTATTCAGCTTCCCTCTGCTCAGGCTGCCAGGGGTAGCTATTTAAGCCTCTTCTGGCACTAAGTGCAGCCCAATTAATGATTCATGTTTTGCAGAAATAAACTCTGTTAAATTTAAGTTTTTCACATATCTTTCTGGCCATTTTAAATAAAACTATTAGATGAAACCTTTTAATTATGTTGTTGAAAACTTCTTTGGCTTTAGTTTTGCTTGACTAACTATTACCTTCTTAGAGAGGTATATTAAAATTTTCTAACAGACTGGTAGATTTTTCAGCTTTCTCTACATCATTTTATAGTTTTTTGACTTATTTATTTTGGACCTATTTTGTGAGATGCATACGAGTTTTTCACATATCTTTCTGGCCAACAAAAACTTTTGTCAATAAATAAATAAGCCTCTTTATCTCTTAAAATGCTTTTTACTTTAATTTTGTCTAATATTTACATACTCCTACCAACTTATTTTTAATTACTTTTTGATGAGTATTTTTTCTATATTTTTATTTTCAACTTTTCTGTGACCTGTATTTTAGGTGATTACCTTTTAGAAAACATTTCCCCCACCCCACGACCTTTTTTATAGACAGAAAATATTTTGCAAATTTTTAGTGGAGAATTTAGTTAGTCCTTTACTTATTGATTATAGGTGCAGATAAACTCATTTTTTAAATTTATTTCAGAATATTTTTACCTACTTATATTTTTGTTTGTTTGGTATGTATTTATTTCCCTTTCTCAATGCCATTTGAACTGAGGTTTATTTTCTCCATTCGTTTTTAGCATCTACTGGCTTAGAAGTTCTGTATTTAATTTCTATCCTTTTAGGAATTTCTCTAAAAATGTAACATTCATTCTTAGCTTAAGTTATATAAAGTTGATCAACATCTTAACTCTTCTTCTGTATAAGACATGCACTTTAAAAAAGCTTTACTCACTCATTCTTCTAAATTAGATTCTGTTTTCCAGAATTCAGGTCTATCTTGATTTTTTAACCTCATAAATTAGATATTATTATTTTTATATCTATTCAAATTTTGTTTAGATTTACCAAAGTGGTTATTATTTTTAAAAATTTTGGTTTCATTGTCTACTCAGACACACTTTCTGGAATTTTCTTTCTACCTGAGTATATTCCTTCTATGTGCCCTAAGTGAGGGTCTGCTGCTTGTAAACTCCCTCAGTTTTTGTCTGCAATTGTCTTTATCTCCTACTCATGCTTTATCAAGTCATACTTTTATAGATTGATAGTATTTTCTCTTAGCACACTATAGATCTTATTCCCTAACTCCTGTCTTCCACTGTTGCTGCAAGAAGCCAGCTGTCAGTCTAATAATTATTCCTTTATAGGTGATTCTTGTCTCCTTTTTCTACAAGTAATTGTAAGATCTTCTGTCTTCAGTGTACTATAGGTTCACTACCATGTGTCTAGATCAGTTTCTTTTTATTTATTTAATTTTTTTGAGATTCGTTGAAATTTTTAATCTGGGACTGGTTTCTTTAACCAGTCTAGGGACATCTTAGGTATTATCTTTATGAACATTCCTACTCCTCCCCCCCGCTTTTTTTATCTCTGTTTAGACATACGTAGCTATATCCTTCATGTGTCTTAACCTCTCTTTCATATTTTCCATTTCTTTGCCTCTCTGCACTGCATTCTAAGTAATTTCTTCAGATCTTTTTTCTAGTTCACTAAGTACCTCTTCATTTGTGTCTAATCTGTTGGCAAATCCTTCCACTGCACAGCAAATTCATATCTGAAACTCTATGCCTTAGAAATACACAAGCACATGTAGATTTTGTATAAGTAATGTTTCTTTCAGCCTTACTTGAAATAGGAAAATGAAAACAAATACTTCTCAGTAGGAAAATCGTTCAATAAGTCACACACATCTGTTCTATTAAATTAATACTATATAACTACAAAGCTGTATAAACCAAGGATGTTGCTTTATCTATTCCAACTTGGACCAATGCCAGCCATCTATATATAGTGGAAGAAGGTCAGTTTCTGCATGTGTGTGCATGAAGAATTGTCTAAAAGCAACTATTCCAAATTGATATTGTGCTGTAAGTATAAAACACACCTAGGATTTCAACTTATAAGCAGAAATGTAAATTATCTCATTAATCATTTTATATTGCTTACATGTTGAAATGATAATATGTTAAATATATCGGGTTAAATAAAATACATTATTAAAATAAATTTCATTTTACTTTTTAATACTGCTAGTAGACATTTTTAAATTACATACTATAAAAAAAGTGTTGATTTTCTAAGTTAAAATTGTATTTCATAGTTCTATAATTACTATTTGGTACTTTCACTGGTAAGAAGAACTTGTATTCTCCATTGTTTGTGACACTTTCAATACTCTTATTTCTCTGGACATATTCTGATTTTCTGTTTACTATCTGGTAATTTCAATATCGACTGTTATTGTAGGTCTCATTCTAAAATATATTGTTTCTGCTGACTCACACCCGTAGTGACTCATTTCTTCTTGTACTGATTAACCTTTAGCATTTTATCTATGAATATTCTGAGTTTCTCCAAAACAAATTTGCATTTTCTTCCACCAGGTATGTCAGACTCTACCATCCTGGGGCCAAATTAAAACAAATATTCATCTTATGAGTTTGTGAGGAAGTCAGATAGGTAATATAACATTTTTACTTTTTATGAAAGAAAAATATATATGCACACAAATGTGCACATATTACAGTGAAAGGGAAAAATGAATTTTCACAAACTAGTTATATCTGTGAAGCCAGTACCCAAAACAAGAAACAGGATACTACAAGTACCTAGAAGCCCTCTACATGCTCATGCTCTGCCCTGTGTGTGTGTGTGTGTGTGTGTGTGTGCGTGTGTGTGTGTAGTTTTTTTGTTTTATTTTTCTTGGCCATGAGCAAAGGCTGAGTTGAGCAGGTGCCCTCCAGGTCCCATGTCTGGATGTAGCTCACCTGTCCTGGGGCTTGGCTCTGTTTTCTCACCTGTTGGGGTCCCAGGTTTTATCCACTCTTCTGTCTGTGATTAGCCAAATTACACTTAGGCAATTAGAAATATGTAAATATCTCCAGGGCAAACATTGTTTCTAGCACTTGAATATTCTCCAGATTTAAGCTTTTCTCTTACTTTGGGCCTTAGAAAAAGTCTTTATTTTCCTCCAAGCTCAGAAATGTAAGAGAGCAAAAAAGATCGAGAGGGAAAAAAGGAGAGAGAGGAGAAATATTGATTTTTTAACATTTAACTCGTAAATAGAGACTTGGTTCAAGAAATAATGAATAATGATAAAGATGAAAATTCTACACTATTAAAAACTTTATTATTAAGATCTAATAACATGGTAAAATATCTATGATATTATTAAAAAGAAAAGAATGATTCAAACCTGTAAAGTATAATCCCAATTTTGTACAAAATAAAAAAGATATGAATTTTAAAAAGATATGAAAAATCCCAATTTTGTAAAAAAAAAGAAGATATGAATTTTTAAAAAGCACAAAATAAACGAATTAAAGCATTAACAATGGTTTTCTCTTGGGAATGGACCCACACGTTCTTTTACTCACATGCTTTTCCATTATTTCTGCAAAGTTCACATCCTTGTTGTGTAATATGAACAAAAACCAGGAAGAATTAGCAAGGAAGACCAGGAGCTAGAAACACTTTTTCCACCCACCTGCACTCCTAGTCACACTCAGGCTGCGTCAGTGACATGAGAGAAACTGGAAAAAAAAATGGAATAGCCCCAATAACACTCAACAAGAGAAACCTGCAGCCAAGTAGGCACAACACTGCTGTGCCTTCTACTCATGCTGATTCTCATCAAATGGAAAATGCACCTTCATTCAAGAGGAACCTTTAGACTCTTCCCACCCAGGGCTTTTATTTCTTGTTGCAGCGTTAAGCTGCGTTTCTCTAAGCAGTGCACTGCAGGTGTGCACAGACCATAACAAAACTCTTCATAACCTCTAATTTCAGATTCATAATTTTTTAGTCCCTCAGCTTGATTGGCTTTGTGAAAGACTGGAAAGCCTGAGATTCAGGCAAGGAGGAAAAAGCAAGAATACATTTTTACCAATTCACATTGTTTTCAAATAAGTTATTAGCTATTGGAAAGAATTTGTACCCTTTTTTCAACCTAGCATGGTTGATCTGCAGTCATGTTTTTTGAGCAGAAATTGGAAAACAGGACCAGTATTTAAGACCTCACTTTTAGGACAGGCAATAATACTAATAATGATAATGTGCCAGTGAGAACGCTTTTATGATTCTCTCTCTTTGGCACTGTGAGTAGGGATACCTCAAACAGACAAGCCACCGACAGCAGCTTCTGGGAGCTTGCTAGGAATGCAGACTCTTGGGCCTCACCTTTGACCTACTGATCAAAATCTCCAAGGGTAGAGGGCTTAACAACCTCTCCAGTGATTTGTATGCACGTTAACATTTCGAAACCACTTGAGAGCATCCAAAAATAATGTCAAACAGCACAGTTCATACCAAAAAGAAAAGACAGTTTTATTCCTCTGATTATTGGTCTCTCCTCTGGGAGGAATTTTGCTATAAACCCTCACCCTAGTGGCAACAATTAGGTGTGGGAACTCTGAAGTGTATCATGAAGCAGAGGTCAGAGCTGCACATAAACAGCCTGGTCCCTAACTGCTTCCCTTCTGCAGTCAAAGCCCAGGAATGGACTTTTTGTTCAGTGTTTCCTTTCATCCTCTTTGAAGAGATGCAACTTTGAACCGACAGTGTCGCTGTTGGGAACTGTTTCGTCCCTGCCATCAATTGTATGTTCCTTTCTGTGATTATCTGGTGAGATAGTGCAAAAATATGGACAAAACCAACAAAAAATTACAAGGAAACAGGAAATTCTAGTGCACAGGAGTTGGCCAGCATAATTTATTTTTTCCTTATGCATGGTCATGCTATATGGTTTGTAAACTTCCTTTTCAAAATCATGGTTGATTGAATGTTTAAGAAAATTTTTTATAACAAGTATATGCCAAATTATAAAAAATATGCAAAAAGTCTAAAAGATGCCTTTGGAATCTTCTTTTTCAATATTATTTACTATTATACTAAGGACTGACACTTTTATTAATCCAACTTTTGACAAGTGCTGATTACTTACCAAGTGTAAGGAAGGTTTCAGAGTAACAATTTTCTCTAATCAAATTTATTTCATCTATTTTCCATTCCTTTAGAACTCTGGATTATGATAATATATTAAATTCTTCTATAATAGTAATTGTGTATCGATGCCTTTGTCACTTTGGGTCACTTAGAACAGAACACCATAAAATGTGTGGCTTAAGCAGCAAACATTAATTTCTCACAGTTTTGGAGGCTGAGATGTCCAAGATCAAGGTGCCAGCAGATCGTGTCTGGTGTGGGCCCACTTTCTAGTGTGTAGGTGACATCTTCTCACACGGCCAAGAGAAAAATGACATGGCCAAGAGAAAAATCACTTTTCTCTTGTCTCTTTTTATAACAGCACTAATCTCATTCCTAAGGGTTTCACCCTCATGATCCAATTGTTTCTCAAAGTCTCCACCTCCTAATACCATCCCATTTGAGGTTAGCATTTCAACATATGACTTTTGGAGGGGACACATAGTCAGTCTATAACAGATGCTTATATTCCAAATATTGTTCTCCCTTTCTCCTGTGTCAGTGTGTCTATTACCACAATAATGCTATATAACAGCCAGAAAACTTCAGTGGCGTAATACAATAGCATTTATTCATTTCTCACTCATTTATCAGGAGCCTGCTAGAGATCTGCCAGTCGACTCTATGTCTTTTGGCAGGGCTATGTGCCAGCCGGCTACCTATTGTTCTAGACCAGCTTCAACTAGGACAACTGAGCATCTTGGGTCTACTTCATGCATCCATCACATTCCAGCTGGCAACCACAGGCAAGTCCTCATGGAACTAACAAAAACACAGGAAAGAGCAAGGCCTCTTGAGTCATAGACTCAGAACCACCACCGTACATTTCAGCTTTCTTCTGTTGGCCAAAGGTAGGCAAATGGTCAAGTTTAAAGGCAGAGCCAGAGAATAGTTCAAAGCTACGGTGAAGGGAGTAGATGCAGAGGGAGTGAAGGACCAGGGTCCTGTATGCAACCAATGTACCACACCTTCTCATCCAAGCCATCATTAAGACCTGTCAGTTCAACCCTGCCAGTTTTCTCTATCTTACCACTGCCACCACTTCAGGGCACTATTACTGCTTGATTGTAGCCTCCCAACTGTTCTGTTCACATCTACCTTGTACACTGCTCCTTAGATTATTCTCAGGACAGCATTCAGAATAATCATTTTTAAAAATCTTATTGTAAAAAAAAAACTGCTCCTTGCCACTCATTTGCTGAAATCCACTCAATGATTTCCTATCGCCTTCAGGATAAAGGTAAAAATTCTGAATATGGAGTATATGGCCTTTTCCCATGTGGATGTGGAGCGTGCCTCTCTCTCCAGCCTTACTTAGCTCCTTTCTCCCCTCTGGGCTCAAACTATCCTGGCCTTCCTTCACTCTCTTCAGTGCTATGCTCCCCCACTTCACAGGGCCTGCATATTTAGGGATTCCTCTATCTCAGATGAGTCTGCCCGGTTCAATTCCATGCATCCATCAGATCATTATTTAAACATCATTTTCTCAACCTCTTTATCCCATTGTCACTATAATAGGGTGTCCTAGTTTCATGCTCTAAAATCTGTTTGTAATTTTCCATCACGGTCCTTAGTTTGTAATGAACAATTATCTATGTTGTTAATTGATTAACATTTACCTCCACTAAACTGTAAAACTCCATGAGGTCATGCCTGCAAGATCCATGTAGTTTCCTAAAGGATTTGCCAAACTATAAAAGAAAAAATAAATTGTACTTTCCTTCATTTTGAATATAAATTTCTTATATCTTGAATTTAAAATTAAATTAGTTTGTACAATTATGTGGTGTAACTCAGTTCCTTAAAAAGGGCATTCCAAATAAATATTGCAAAATATCAATCATTATTCTACTTTTCCAAATTTACCAGCAAAATCTTCAAGCTTCTCTCTACTTTGCACACATATGCTTTTTGCCCAGGGGAATAAAACCATAAAACAGATTAGTCAGATTGATAATAAAATTATATTCTTAAAGAGTTTGTGTTATTTCTTGGTAATTTCTTTAATGATTTCCTATATCATCTGTAGGGAGAATCCCTAAATTAAAGACTGTGAGACAAAGGTGTGAAGCAAGTGCTGGATAGTATTCTAACACTGGAGAAGCACTATCTACATGTTCAAAATAAATAGTGATTCCTTCCATTACAAAAATATAAATTATGATAAACCTGTAAGAACATATGCATGCAATAATACTTAATAGTGATCTGGTTTGTACCCTTTGACCCAAATCTCTCCACTTCCTCCACTCCCCAGCCTCTGGCAGCATCTATTCTACTTTGTATCTATGAGTTTGACTTTTTAGATTCAACATATAAATGATATCATATGGTACTTGTCTTTCTTTGCCTGACTTCACTTAGTATAATGTCCCCAAGGTTCATCATGTTGTCACAAAAGGCAGGATTTTTTTCTTTAATACAGAGTTTTGCTTTGTCATCCAGGCTGGAGTGCTGTGTCACAATCATGGCTCATTGCAGCCTCAACCTCCCAGTTCCACCTCAGCCTCCTGAGTAGCTGGGACTACAGGCCTGTGACACCACACCGGGATAACTTTTGTATTTTTTATAGAGACATGGTTTCACCATGTTGGCCAGGCTGGTCTTGAACACTTAGGCTCAAGCAATTTGCCTACCTCTGCCTCCCAAAGTGCTGAGATTACAGGCATGAGTCATATCCACCCAGGAATTTCTCTTTTTTTAGATTGAATAATATTCCATTTTGTGTATATGTATGTGTGTATTTATATATATTTAATATTCATATGTATTTACATATTTTTTGTCCATTCATTCATTGATAGACACGTTGTTTCTATGTCTTAGCTACTGTGCATAATGCTATAAAAAACATTACTAGAGTGTGGATATCTCAGAGGTACAGATTTCATTTCCTTCATTTCCTTCAGATACATATGTAGAATATATGGTAGTTAGATTTTGTTTTGAAGAGCCTCCATACTCTTTTCCATAATGGCTATACCAATTTATATTCCCTTCAACAGTGCAGAGGATTCCTTTTCTCCATAACCTTACCAACATTGTTGCAGCATATGTGAGGTCATATTTTGTGATTTTGATTTGCATTTCCCTGATGATTAGTGATGCTGGGCACCCTTCCAATTACCTGATTGTCATTGTCTGTCCTCCTTTGAAAACTTTTTATTCAGGCTTTTCGCCCATTTTAAAAATTGGATTGTGTGTTTTTTCTTCATTAAGATGTATGCGTTTCTTATATATTTTGGATATTCATTCCTTATAAGATATATGGTTTGTAAATATTTTCTCCCATTCTATAGGTTATCTTTTCATTTTATTGAATGCTTCCTTTGTTTTGCAGAAGCTTTTTAGTTTGATGTTGTTTTACTTGTTTATTTTTGCTTTTGTGCTTGTACTTTTGGTGTCGTATCCAAGAAAAAATTATTACCAAGACCTGTGTCAAGGAGTCTTTCCCCTGTTTCTTTCTAAGAGTTTTGGAGTTTCAGGTTTTACATTTAAGTTTTTAATACACTTTGCATTGATTATTGTGAGTAGTATAAGATAAGCATCCAATTTCATTCTTCTACATGTGGATATTCAGTTTTCAGTACGGTTTATTGATGAAACTATTCTTTCTCCATTGTGTTTTCTTGGCAACCCTGTCAAATATTAGTTGATAACTATATATGCATGGGTTTATTTATTTCTGTGTTCTTTATTCTGTTCCTTTAATCAATGTGTCTGTTTTTATGACAGTATCATACTCCTTGATTATAATAGCTCTGTAAAACAGTTTGAAATAAGAAAATATGATGCCTTGAGCTTTGTTCTTTCTCAGAATTGTTTTAGTTATTCTGGGTCTTTTATGGTTCCAATGAATTTTAGAATTGCTTTTTCTATTTCTGTGAAAAATGTTATTAAAATTTTGACAAGGATTGTGTTGAATCTATAGATCATTTTGGATAGTATGGACATTATAATAATATTGATCCTTCTGATCTGTGAAAATGTAATATCTTTCCATTTACTTGTGTCTTCTTCAATTTGTTTTAACACCTATGGTTTTCGGTATATTGATCTCTCATCTTATAAAATTTGTTCTTAACTATTTTCCTCTTTTTGATGCTTGTCTTACTTCATTTTGTGCTGCTATAACAGAACACCACAGACTGGGTAATATATAATGAAAATAAATTCATAAGCTTACAATTCTGAAGGCTGGCAAGTCCAAGATCAAGGGACTGGATCTGCTAAAAGCCTTCTTGCTGTGTTATCTCATGAAAGAAGGGCAAATAGAGGGTGCATGTGTGAAAGAAAGAGAAAAAGGTGCCAAATTAATTCTTTTATAAGAAACCCACTCCTGTAATAACTAATCCATTCATAAGGGCAAAGCCCTCATTGGCCTGATCACCTCTCATTAGATCCCATTTCCTAACACTATTGCATTTGGGATTAAGTTTCCAAAACATGCCTTTTTAGGGGACACATTCAACCCATAGCAATGCTATTGTAAATGGTATTTTTAAAAAATATATTTCAGATAGTTTATCATTATTGCATAGAATTATAACTGATTTTTGTATGTTTATTTTCTGTAGTGTAACTTTACTGAATTTATTAGTTCTAACAATTCTCTGGTACAGTTTTTAGGGTCTTCTATAAATAAGATCATGTCATCTGCAAACACAATTTTATGTCTCTCTTTCTGATTTGGATGCTTTTAGTTTTGTTCCTTGCATATCTGTTCTGACTAGGACTTCCAGTACTATGCTGAATAGAAGTGGTGAAAGTAGGCATTTTTATCTTAGTCTTGATCATACAGAAAAACCTTTCAGGTTTTCACCATTAAGTATGATGTCAGTTGTAAGGATATGACCTCTACTATGTTGAGATACATTTCTTCCCATACCCAATTTACTAAGATTGCTTATCATGAAAAGATGCTGAATATTTTCAAATACTTTTCCTGCATCTCTTAAGATGATTATATGATTTTTATTCTGCTATTTATTCATCCTGTTAAAGTGATGTACCACATTCACTGATTTGTGTATGGTAAACCATCTTACATCCCAGGGATACATCCCACTTCATCATGATGCATAATCCTTTTAATGTGCTATTGAATTTGGTTTACTAATATTTGGTTGACGATATTTGCATCTATGTTCATCAGGGATATTAGCCTGTAATTTTCTTTTCTTGTAGTGTTTTTGTCTGGCTTTGGCATCATGGTAATGCTAGCCTCATAAAATTAGTTTGGAACTATTCTCTCTTCTTCAACGTTTTGGAAGAGTTTAAGAAGGATTGGCATTAATTGTTTAAATGTTTGTTAGAATTCACAGTGATGCCATCTGGTCCTGGGATTTTTTTGTTGGAGGATTTGATTACTGATTCAATGTCCTTTGTCCTTACTTTTTTTTTTTTTTTGACACTGAGTCTCTCTCTATTACCCAGGTTTGAGTGCAGTGGCACAATCTCGGCTCAGCACAACCTCCACCTCCCAGGTTCAAGTGATTCTCATGCCTCAACTACCTGAGTAGCTGGGATTACAGGTGCCCACCACCACACCTGGTTAATTTTTGTATTTTTAGTTGTTTTAGTTCATTCAGATATCCTATTTATTATTTAGTCTTGGTAGGTTGTATGTTTCTAATACTCTATCAGTTTCTTCTAGATTATCCAATTTGTTGGCATATAATTGTTCATAATGATTTATTATTATCCTCCATATAGGTTCTAGGGATCTAATGTACAATACAGTGATTATAATTAACAATACTATATTGTGTACTTTAAATTTGCTAAGAAAGATTATAAAGGTTCTCACTACAAAAAAGTAACAATGTGAGATAATAGATGTGTTAACTAACTTGACTGTGGAAGTTATTTTATAATACATATGTATATCAAATCATGATGTCATATCTTAAATTTATGCAATTTTGCTAATAATACCTTAATAAAACTGTAAAAAGCAACAGTGATTTGATCTGATCAAATTTTAAGTATTTTAGAAATTTCATTAATGTATTTTTATATGTGTTGATCTAATGAAAATCTAATAGATTGTTCTAGAAAAGTCACTCCTTACATTCTTGAACCATTTCCCTTCAGCCCCATGCTTTCTTTTTTATGAACCTGTTCTCAGGCAGGTTCAGAGGTGCAGCCCTAAAGAACATGGCAGCGCTCCCTGTCATGGATGGTTTGATCCAGTTTGCACTTCTAATTTGAAGTGGACCAATCAGAGTTCTCCTCCCAGTAGTTTGTAATTAGGACACGATGCAATTGGAATGTCAGGTAAATTCCAGGACTGACTGTCCCTTTAGGGATGCTAGGCAGGCTAATGAGCAATCAGAGGAAGGCAGTCTTTGAAAAGGAAGAAAAGAAAAGAAAAGATGTGTACAGGGGAACCAGAAAGTTCTGTGGTGAGAGAGGGAAGGTGATAGAGAAAGTGTGCTGGAGCAAGCAAGACATCCTGGGCTCCTAATGCCATTCATCTCCAAGTCCATGACTGGCAAAGTTCGACTGTATTTTCAGTCATGCATTCTGAGGGAATTTCTTGAATCCATGTCATAAATTCACTTACTTATGCAGTGAGTTTGTATTTTTACAAGAAAATAGTTACTGGCCAACACAGAGATCTTCAAGAAGAGTAATAGGCCAGTAAGCACAGTAAGCATGCCAAGCCCAGAGAATGTTGCCTTTTCCAGAGTTCACTATAGAGTCTGGGTTCCCTCTTTCTGCAGATGGCCTAAAGTAATTCCAACTTTATCTGGGCCTTTACTTACTCTGTGCCTTTAGAGTAGATTATAACCTTTAAAAGGGGTATCAGAATAATACACTGTGAGTGCCAGAAGAAAACCTTGAAGGAATTTTTTCATTCTGGCTGTGCATCAGAGCCACTTGTGAAATTTATTAGCATATAGAAGTTGGAGCCCAGCCATCCTGCTTCAGTTAGTCTGTAATAGAAACAGAACAGGTAGATTGACACCCACAGACAATTATAGTGCACAGCCTCCGTTAAAACCATTGTGCCTTAGATATCAATCACTACCCTTCCCTTACAGGCCAAAGAATTGAAGTCATTATCAGTTAACTATTGCTGTATGACAAACAACCCCACAACTCAATGGCTTAAAATAATAATAATTATTACTTATGAGCTTATGGACCACTGGGGTAGCTTTTCTCTTCTTGGTTGGATTCATGTATTCATATTGGGTCTGTTATCATTTGGATATCTGTCCCCGCCCAAATCTCATATTGAATCGTAATCTTCAGTATAGGAGGTGGGGCTTGGTGGGAGATGACTGGATTGTGAGGGTGGATTTCTGGTGCTGTCCTTATGATAATGAGTGAATCCTCAAGAGATCTGGTCATTTAAAAATGTATGGAAACTCCCCCCCACCCTGTCTTGCTCTCATTCTCACTATGTACGATGCCTGCTCACTTTCCAACATGATTGTAAGCTTCCCGAGGCCTCCCTGAAGCCAAGTAGATGCCAGTACCATGCTTCCTACGAAACCTGCAGAACTGTGAGCCAACTGAACCTCCTTTTTAAAATAAATTACTCAGTCTCAGATACTTCTTTATAACAATGCAAGAATGGCCTCATACAGGGTCACATAGGCACTCTGCGGACATTTTTGAGATCAGTAGGTTAGCTGGTCTAGAATGGTCTGAGACAACCGTGCTTTCTCTTATGTCATTTTTCACACTCCAGCAGGCAGCTCAGCGTTACGTGCTTTCTCTTATGCCATTTTTCACACTCCAGCAGGCAGCTCAGGGTTACAAGAGGTGTGCAAAGCCTCTTGAGGATAAGTTCAGCATTGGTGCATCACATCCACTGAATTCTATTGCTCATAGCCGATCATGAGGCCAACATAGATTCAAGGACTGGGGAGAAATAGACTATTTTGGGATGGGAGGAGCCGCACAGTCTTATAAGTAATGTGAATACAGGGATGGAGGGAATCATTATGGCAAGTCCTTGAAATCAACCTGCCAGAGGCCCAGAAACAGTTAAGAAAAGCCCAAAGGAGCAAAGAAACAAATATCTTACAGTTAGTTGAGTGTTTTTCTACCAACAACACTTAAGATCCCTTTCACATATATAAATACAGGCTCTTCTTTCCAGCTTCCCTTGGACAAATACTTGAGAGTTCTAATGGCAAAGTTTCCTTCAGTTCCCTTTTTGTTTCAGGCTCCCTGTCAGTTTGCACCAGCTAGCACTGCCTGAAGAGTGTCACTAACTGCCAGGTGGCTTAGAAGGACTCAGCACACAAAGCCAAGAATGCTTCTCAAATTCAGCCTAAACGGCTCAGTCACCTCCATTAGGATGAATGCATCTTGGAATAGGGCAAATTATGAAGATTTCATTCTGCTTTCAAATGCAATTCCTGGGAGTGATTACTGTGTCTGCTAAGCAGCCAAGTAAGCTCATTGCAGCAAAGGCAGAACTTGATGCAAATTGAGTGAAAGCTCAATGCAGGTACTCTGTTGAAGTGGCAAAAACAAGAAGATAGTGGCAAAATCAAATAGAATAAGAAAGTGTTTACATGACAGCCTTGCCTCTGGGAAATAGTGTGGAAAGAGAAAAGGCCCATACTTAACATTCCATGCCTCTTTACATCAATGTTACTACAGCACTTGCTACTTCTTGCATCTCACATCCCATATCATAGAAATGCAATGTATCTTAAGCAGAACCAGCAAATATTAGCCTGCCTCCCTCAGAGCAGGTATTTGTAACTTTGGCTGCCCAGTAGAATCACCTGGCATGCTTTGAAAATACTTATGCCTAGGCCCAGCATCAGTGATTCTAACTTAAATCAGCCCAGAGTGTGACTTAAGCATTGGGATTTTTTACAAAATAAAAACTCTCTGATTGATTTTAATATATGCCTAAGGATGAAGACTTAACTAAGTGCCTGGGTAACTCCTAATTCATGCAACCAATACATTCTTTTGAGCATCTATTGTGTGCAGAGCATTTTGCTATATGCAGTGTTCAACAAGTTGACCTTTTGGTCCAAAGGAGAAGAAAGATGCCTATGCAGTTGAAATCACGACAGGTTGAGCTACCATAAAGACAAATCTAGTGTGAAAAAGAAATGGCATGCTGGTTGACACAGAGGAGGGGATAATTCTCCACCTGTTGCTAATGTCCCAATTTAAGAATTACCCACAGATTTCCACAGATCAGTCACATGTTAGGTTAATGAATCACTCCAGACCCAGCACTTAGAATCCCAAGTATAAACCCTCATTTAACCACATATCTTCTGAGTAGCCAGGGATACACTATTTAAGTCATCAAAGCTTCAATGTCTCAGTTGTAAAATGAGAGCAATCATCTTCCCTCATACAGTTGTCATGAGGTTTACACAACATAATTTGAATAAAGCAGTAAGCACAATGTCTGGCACATAGTAAATGTTCAGTAGAAATTAAGAAGCTGATAATTTGTCATAATTAAGAATAGAATTGGCTGGGCACAGTGGCTCACGCCTGTAATTCTAGCACTTTGGGAGGCCAAAGCGGCCAGATCACCTGAGGTCAAGAGCTCAAGACCAGCCTGGCCAACATGGTGAAATCCCGTCTCTACTAAAAATACAGAAAATTAGCCAGATGCAGTGGCACACATCAGAAATCTCAATTACTCAGAAGGCTGAGGCAAGAGAATCGCTTGAACCTGGGAGGTGGAGGTTGTGGTCAGCTGAGATCATGTCATTGCACTCCAGCGTGGGCTACAGAGCAAGACTTCATCTCAAAAAAAAAAAAAAAAAATAGAGTAACAACAGTAATATCTGATTGTCATGAGGGCATGCCTTTGTCCAGGGGATAGGAAAAAATAAATAAATCCTCAAACTTAGCAGATGTGAGAGGTAAGATAGGAACAGGAGAGAGAAGAGGAAAAAAATACACATAGAATTTAAGTAAGGATAAGTGAAGACATATTTTGCCTAATTTCAGATGTTTTGCAAGAAAGCAAAAGGTCCTGTTAAATTCACCTCCCTCTGCCTTGATGTTATGTACTAGAAGATTTAAGGAGACCCCACACCACAGATCCTCCTTAATGCTCAGCAAGTCTCTCTTCAAACCCCACTAAATACTGCCTGAGGGATCAGGCACCAAAACATGTAAGAAACAATTCCCTCGTGCCTTGTTTTCCTCTTTACTTTGGTTACCAAAAATGTCCAGGTTATCTTGACTGTCCTGGGTTCTCATCCTTAACTAACCCCAATTGTCCTCTTATCTAACCCAATCTAATCCCTTCCTGATTCTCTAGCCCTTTCTCTGTCATCTTTAACATACACAGTGCATCAACAGCAAACCTCCAATAGCTACACCTTTCTGAAACAAATCCCGTTCCCACTTGGCTCTTTTGGAACTAGGTGGTCTCCTAAGAATGCTGCTCCCTGCAGCCATCCCCAGGACTAGCTGCAATTTTAAAATCATCACTCTATTTACTGCTGAATCTGGAAGAATCTCTACTCCAATTCATTGCTTCCAAATAATGTTCCCTTCTCTATTCTCCTTAGATAACCCTATCATTGAATCTCTCTCTCTCTTTTTTTTTTTTCTTTGAGACAGGGTGTTGCTCTGTCACCCAGAATGGAGTGCAGTGATACAGTCACCCTCATTGTACCCTCGACCTCCCAGGCTTAAGTGATCCTCCTGCCTACTCAGTAGCTGGAACTACAGTCATACCCACCACGCCTGGACAATTTTTAATGTTTTTGTAGAGATGGGGTCTCACCATGTTTCCCAGGCTGGTCTTGAACTCCTGGGCTTAAGAGATCCTTCTGCCTTGGCCTCCCAAAGTGCTAGGATTACAGGTGTGAGCCACAAGTCTGGCCTTTTGTGAATCACCTGCCATTAGGCTATACCATCTGCTACCCCTTCTTGTTGCTGCTATGGACAGCTCTATCAGAAATTTCTTCATTCACTGAAGATGTTAACAATCTCCTTACTTCTTGAGCTCCAACACTATTCCAGTTATTATTCCTGGTTATTTTGATGGCCACGCATAATAACTTGCCCATCACTCAGACCTCTCAGATCTTTGCTCTCCTCATCTTGCACAATCTTCCCTTGTACTGCCCCCTACCTCAGCCATGCATTTCCATGACCATGCCCTCTGCCTAGTCATTTTCTTCTCAAGACCAGTAACTTTGCCCCGCCCAAATCTCAAGTTTAAGTGTCCCATTCTCTAATCACTACCTCCTGTCTTCTCAGTTCACCCCTTCTAATAGCCAGACTCCCTCACTCTGTGATGTGACTTCCAATCCATTGACACTGCCATTTTGTTACTGTCTGTCTCTTCCTTCATGGCTTCACTTCCTTCCTCCTCTGGCTTGGAGTTCATTCATCATTATGATGACACCCTCATATTTTCATATGTGTGATCATTCTCTCCTGTATTAATTAGAATTCTGCTGAAATAATATTGCATAATGAATACATTCCAGTACTTTGGGATGCCAAGGCAGGAAGATCACTTGAGCCCAGGAGTTCAAGATCAGTCTGGGCAACATAGTGAGTCTTCATCTCTACAAAAAAATTATTTAAAAAAAATTAGCCAGGCATGTTGGTGTACACCTATAGTCCCAGGTACCCCAGGAAGTCGAGGCTACAGTGAGCCCTAATCATACCTTAGCAGCTTGGAAGACAAAGGAGACCCTGTCTCAAACACACACACACACACACACACACACACACACGTATCACTGTGGCTGATGAGAAGAGGCATTTATTTCTGAATCATGTATCTGCAGGGCAGCTGGGCAGCTCTGCATCAATCTACATGCTTGGTTCAGGTCTACTCCACATTGCCTCATTCTAGGACAGACTGGAGCAGGCTTTTCTTGTGGCAATTACAGCTCAGCAGATCCATCAAAACACGCAAGCATTTGTAAAGTTTCTACTCACATCACATCTGCTCCTATTTTACTGGCCAAAGAGAGTCATATGACAGGGCCCATGGTCAAGAAAACAGTGGTTACTGGCAGGTGCTGCAAGTCACATGGCAAGAGGTGTAGATGTATAATCCTATTTACAGGAGAAAGTGAAAACTGGAAATAACAATCTAATCAATGCCATTTTATTCTATTATTTCACTCTCTCCCTCTATTGTAATCACCAAAGGAAACTCCAAGTCCTGTTTAAATCCTCTGCGCTGACTCTGAAAAAACAGTTGAACATAGTGGGAGAGGAGAAAAACTACCAAATGGCCTCATTTTATATTCATGACAACTGACCCCAAGTATTACCTAAGTGATGTCCAGAAATTCTATAATTCCCTGGTCAATCTGTTCTTTTTGTTTTTTTCCTTTTTTTTTTTTTGAGATAACGATTTCACACCTCCTCAGTATTCTCACTTCTAGCTCTCAGTCCCTTCCTTCCCATCAGTGTGTGACTTCTTATTTCAATAAGAAAATAAAACAATCAAAGGGAACTCTATCTTCTATAAAATCCAATTTACTAGTAGTATTTCTGCTCAGAGCCTATGTGTTTAGTCTCCTCTATTGGGAGATGCTTGCTTTCACCTTGTTCCACATAGATTCTGGACCTCATCACTCTTTGCTCATCTAAGTATTTAACTCTTCAGATGTTTGTCTCATTCCTGCATCCTCAATTTTCTCCCTTTCTATTGAATTATTCTTAGCACATACAAACATTCTGTAAATCGCTGTAACATATCTCGGTTTCAACAATATCTCCTTTAACCCCATATGTCCCTTTAACTACAACATCATTTCTCTTTACATTGCCAAATGCAATGGTTGATTCTTATTCCTAAACTCATTGGATCCACAAGCAGCGTTTAAATCACTGGATGACTCTTTGTCTTCCGTAAGTCATTTTCTCCATGCTGATTCTGGGACATTGCAATCTGCTGGTTTTCCTGCTACTTTGTGATCTCCTTTCATGTTAGAGTCTGCTCCTTCTCTTCATGTTAGAGTATTCTAGGGCTCAATCTTAGGACATTATTTTTTCTCTAACTACAGTTATTTTTTAAATTATACTATCAAACCATATAGTTGTAAGCATCATTTATGGTTTGATGTTTCTCAATTTTAGTTTTTCAGTTCCACTTTTACCATTAACTGCAGTCATGTGTATCTCTCAAAATGCTAATCTTCATGAGAGTACCTACTAGAAATCATAAACATAATACGTTCAAAACCTGTTCGTCCTTCTATTACCTCCCAGAAAAACCCTGGAGGCTGGAATTACTGGAAGACTCATTCACCATTCATGCACTTGAGCTGAAATGACATGAACGCTAGGCTAAAGTAGCCATTCTAAAATAGACCAGTGTATGCTCTATAACAAAGCTTTATTCTCCAAGAGAAAAAACTGTACCAAAGCTCTATCTTGCCCAGTAAAAGACAATCGGCCAACTCCAGCCCCTCTATCCTTCCTGTCTCACCTAAGAGAGAGAGAGAAAAAAAAAACAAACTGACAAATACTCTGGACTTCGCAGTCCAAGAGGTCAGACTCACTGCAAGACTGAAATTTACTGATAAGACTATAAAGAATGTTCACTATCTCCATATCTTATACCACAACAGGGGTCCAGCATAACAGCAAATTAAAACTGAAAGAGATAAAAGACACAGATCTTACTTTAGAAGGAGTTTTTAGGAAAACCTAAACACCAAAGAAGATAAAAAAAAGGAAACGCTAGAAGAAACTGAAACCTATGACACCTTCAGCTACAACAACCATTAAACAAAGCTCAAACAAGACATCACACTAGAGTGTTATTTAATCACATAACTCAATACATTGTGTCCAGGTTTTAACAAAAAGCAATTTTAAAGGCAAAAAAACACCGTCTGAAGAAATAAAGTAAGCATCAGACCAAGAATCATATATTTCTGGAAGTATCAGATAAGGAATTAAAAATGACTGATTAGATTGTAGCTCCCAGAGAAAGCACACAGAATGAGAGGATGCCACACTTACAGATGAATTTTTGTTGCCTACGGACCGGGAGATTCCCAGTGGAGGAACCCCACGGGTCGCCAGTGCAACTCTTGTGGCCAGCGTGGCGGTTCTGACGGCACCTTGGCGCGGCGGTTCTCAGTGCAGAGTAAACGGGACTGACTCCCATTTTGGTCGATGTTTGGAGCTTCGGGAAGGCAGAGTCGCCTATTTACCTGATTGAAAAAGGGATTCAGGAGGGAAGCCAGACCGGAGATTCCTGGACAGAGAAGCACCATGAATCTTAATGCCGCTGTTTTAGTCAGCACAGTGTGTTGCTCAGATTTCGGCGCTGGGAATCAACAAGTTGGACGTCCACTCAGAGACCTAATTTGAAAGCTGGCAATTACAAATGACAGGAGGATAAACTTACAATGATGGGAAGAAACCAGTGTAAAAAGGCTGAGAATACTCAAAATCAGAATGCCTCTCCTTCTACAGGGGATCACAGTTCCTCATCAAGGGAACAAGGCCTGATGGAGAACGTGTGTGATCCATTAACAGAATTAGGCTTCAGAAGGTGGATAATAAGAAACTTTTCTGAGCTAAAAGAACATGTTCTAGCCCAATGTAAAGAAACTCAGAACCTTGAAAAAAAGTTTGATGAAATGCTCACGAGAATAGACAATTTAGAGAGGAATACAAGTGAATTGATGGAACTGAAGAACACAACACGAGAACATCGCAAAGTATGCACAGGTTTTAACAGTTGAATTGATCAAGCAATCAAGCAGAAGAAAGGATATTAGAGGTCGAAGACCAACTTAATGAAATGAAATGAGAAGACAAGATTCGAGAAGAAAGAGTAAAAAGGAATGAGCAAAGTTTCCAAGAAATATGGGACTATGTGAAAAGACCTAATTTACAACTGATGGGTGTACCTGAATGTCATGAAGAGAATGAATCCAAGTTGGAAAATACTTTTCAGGATATTATTCAGGAAAATTTTCCTAACCTAGTAAGCCAGGGCAATACTCAACTCCAGGTAATCCAGAGAACACTACAAAGATATTCCTCAAGTAGAGCAACTCCTAGACACATAGTTGCTAGATTCACTAGGGTTGAAATAAAGGAGAAAATTCTAAGGGCAGCTAGAGAGAAAGGTCAGGTTACCCATAAAGGGAAGCCTATCAGACTCACAGCAGACCTCTCAGCAGAAACCCTATAAACTAGAAGAGAGTGAGAGTCAGTATTCAATATCCTCAAAGGAAAGAATTTTCAACCCAGAATCTCATATCCAGCCAAATTAAGCTTCATAAGTGAAGGAAAAATAAAATTTTTCACAAACAAGCAAGCACTCAGAGATTTCATCATCACCAGGCCTGCTTTACAAGAGATTCTGAAAGAAGCACTACAAACAGAAAGGGACAACCAGTGTTAGTCATCCCAAAAACTTACCAAAACGTAAACAGTATCTCCAGAATGAAGAATCTACATCAATTAATGGGGAAAATAGCAAGCTAGCATTAAATGACAATATTGAACTCACAAATATTAATATTAATCCTAAATTTAAATGGATTAAATGTCCCAATCAAAGACACAGACAGGTAAATTGAATAAAAATTCAAAACCCATCGGTACGCTGTATCCAGATCTATCTCACAAGCAACGACATAAAAAGACCCAAAACAAAGGGATGGAGGAAGATTCACCAATCAAATGGAGAGCAAAAAAACAAAAACAAAAACAAAAACAAAAAAACAGGAGTTGTAACTTTTGTCTCTTACAAAATAGACTTTAATAGTAACAAAGACTAAAAGAAACAAAGAAGGACATTACATAATGGTAAAAGGATCAATGCAACAACAGGAGTTAATGATCATAAATATATATGCACCCAATATAGGAGCACCCAGATACATAAGACAAGTTCTTAATGACTTATAAAGAGACTTGGACTCC
>CAUYLG010018119.1:0-167037 GCA_963573385.1 Cacajao melanocephalus
TTCCTATGGCCCATGGGATAAAGTACAAACTTCTTAAAAGGCAAGCAAGATGTGGAGAAATAGGAACACTTTTACACTGTTGGTGGGAGTGTAAATTAGTTCAACCATTGTGGAAGACAGTGTGGTGATTCCTCAAGGACCGAGAAATAGAAATTCCATTTGACCCAACAATCCCATTACTGGGTATATATCCAAAGGATTATAAATCATTCTATTATAAGGACACATGCACACGAATGTTCATTGCAGCACTGTTTACAATAGCAAAGACTTAGATCCAACCCAAATGCCTATCGATGATAGACTGGACAGGGAAAATGTGGCACATATATACCCTGGAATACTACGCAGCCATAAAAAACGACGGGTTCGTGTCCTTTGTAGGGACATGGATGAACCTGGAAACCATCGTTCTCAACAAACTGACACAAGAACAGAAAATCAAACACCGCATGTTCTCACTCATAGGCGGATGTTGAACAATGAGAACACATGGACACAGAGGGGAGCATCACACACTGAGTTCTGTAGGGGGGAACAAGGGGAGGGACAGCAGGGGGTGGGGAGTTGGGGAGGGATAACATGAGGAGAAATGCCAGATACAGGTGATGGAGAGGAAGGCAGCAAACCACATTGCCATGTATGTACCTATGCAACAATCCTGCATGTTCTTCACATGTACCCCAAAACCTAAAATGCAATAAAATATATACATTATAAAAAAAAGTAAAAAGTTAAAAAATAAAAAAAAAGAATAAAAATTTAAAAAGGCAAGCAAGGCTTGTTGCTGAGGTGGATCCAACCTCTCTGTGCTCATCTCTAATCTCTTACTGAGTTATGTTACTCACAACTAATATGCTAAATGCTCTTGCTAATCTTCCCAAAGCATATCTCACTCTTTACATTAATATGCTCAAAAGCATCATCTTCTGACTGCCTATCAAATGGAGACTAACTTTTCAGCCTTGGAATTCAGGGTTCTCCATCTCAACTCCAGGATTTTACCATTCTATGTTGGAAGTTTCATAAATAGTTGCAAATAAAGAATATGTGGGGCCAGAATTGCTTCGATGACTCATAACTCTGGGCTTAGTAATGAAGGACAGGAATGAGAATACAAGTAGGGATCAAGCGACCCCAGCTGTGAGAAGCAAAATGAGGGCTGCCAAGCCCACACTGTGACATTTTTACACTGAATAAACCAAGGCTGGGAAAGTTTAAGTTAGTTCCTCAGAGTTACAAAGCTTGACAATGTAAGAGGCAAGTTTTAATACCCGGCCTCTTTCAATCTAGAGCCCCATTTATTCCTAGTACACAAAATTGCCTTCTAGTATTTCCACATTGAATGTTTATTCTATCATAATGCTACTCATATTTCCAGGTGCAGCCAAAATCCACAAAGACTTCCTTGAATCACTCAATATATGGGCATTTATTTCTTAGAGAACTATCTATGAAAAATGGAAATATTCTGCATCTTTGCTTTCTAGCCTGGTAGCTACTAGCCACATGCGCCCACTTGCAATGTGGCTAGTGGGACTCAGGAAGTGAACTTTAAATTTTATTTAAATTTAATTAAATTTAAATGTGATGAGCTGCATGGGCCTAGTGGATCTGTGGCTTTAGATGTCTGCTTTTCAAAAATGGTCAATCAGCATTGACATTACCTGGGAGGTTATTAGATATGCTGAATCTCAGGCCCTACTTCACCTGCTAAATCAGAATTTGTAACAAGTTCTCCAGGTGATTCATCTGTACATTAAAGTATGAGAAACACTTCTCTAGAACATTTGTTAGCAGTAGTTTATGGCTTTTCAAAAACTGTATTTTATATCAAGTTTTATAATACAGGCACCTAGAGGGAAGGAAACACTCAGATAGCTAAGTAACTATTTGTTGAATTGAACACAGCCTATTGAATCTATTGTATATGTGGATAATAGGTGGCTATTTTTAAGACAATAGTTCTTTATAATTATACAATATGTATAATTATAAAGATCTTCCCTTGAGACTTGGCCCCAGTTTATTCAATAAATGCATATTGATAACTGTGATGTGCCAGGAATCTTCTAGGACAGGAGATATAGTAGTGAACACAACATACTCTTTGCCCATATGGAGATCATGGATGAGGAAAGGAGAGGACATGTTCAAGTCTAAATAATCTGCACTTTATAAAACAAAGGTTCTATTGGTCCACAATCACTGATTTCAAGATTATTTAATTCTTAATATTACTAAGCTTTGCCTCAGGGAAAAAATAGGACAAGCATTTAAACTGAAGAACTATATTTTCATTACAGTAGTTCTCAGGAGGGGGTGATTTTGGATCCCAGGGGATATTTGGCAACAACGTCTGGACGTGTTTTTCGTTGTCACACTGGGGGAAAGTGCTACAGGCACTGAATGCGTAGAAATCAGGAAGCCGTTAAACATCCTACAATGCACAGGATGCCCCCACTCCCCACTCCCAACAAATAATGATCTGACTCAATATTTCAGTAATGTCCAGATTGAGAAACCCTGCTCCACTCCTTTTGAATGGATTCAGAGTAAAACAATTCAATGAGAAGGATGTCTCCATTTTTGATGGAAGAAACTTGAAGAAAATGGACCAGTGGAGCAGAGATCTGAGTAATCACTTTAGCTTCTTCCATGAATCTACAATGAGAGCTCCAGTCTAAGAAGAATCATCACCACCTACAATAGCCCCCAAAAGAATGCTCAAGAGATGACCTCTTGGGGGAATTGCATAGTGGATGCACCACTTCTTTCTTTGATACCTCTACTCGAATAGGTAACTTACTTTCCTTTTTTGAGATCCTGGAGTTGTCTGCTTAATTTATGTGGGAGAGTAGCAGAAACTGGAATAAACTTTTTGCCACACCTTTTGACTCCTTTTAATCCAGTTCTCAAACCCAGGTTGCATGTCAGAATTCTCTGGCAGGCTTCCTTAAAAATATTGACATGGGTGACATCAGTGAAAATGTTGGAGTAAGGAACTCTAAAAAAACTGCCTTTTGGGCCAGGCACAGTAGCTCACACCTGTAATCCCAGCACTTTGGGAGGCCGAGGTGGGCAGATCACCTGAGGTCAGGAGTTCAAGACTAGCCTGGCCAACATGTTGAAACCCTGTCTCTACTAAAAATACAAAAAGTTAGCTGGTCGTGGTGGTGCGCACCTGTAATCCCAATTACTCGGGAGGCTGTGGCAGGAGAATTGCTTGAACCTGGGAGGTGGAGGTTGTGGTAAGCCCAGATCGTGCCATTGCACTCCAGCCTGGGTGACAGGAATGAAACTTCGTCTCAACAAAACAAAACAAAACAAACAAACAACAAACTGCCTTTTGGGGAACCATGGGCCCCTTTGGCCACCAGCCAGGCTCTGCTCAGGGACACCAATCCCTTTTGGATTCTATCATGTTAAGGAGCTATGACCTTTTGGCCACCTTAGGTATTTGTGATAGAGACCCAGGGGTCCTTTCAGTCACCTGCTAGACCAAGCATAGAGTGCTGACGGCAACTTTGAGCGACCAGCCTTCCCTCCTGCTAAGGTAAAAGTGGACCTTCTGGCCACCAGTCAGTTCTCTGGTCACTGGCTCAATGGCAGAATGAGAAATCGGGAAACTTTCGGGCCACAAGATGGGAAATTTTGGCTCCTTTCAGCCATCATCAGTGCCTGCAGATGGTGCACTGAAGGTCCTTCCAAGCACCACTCTCTCTGTGCACCCTAGGGTTCCAGCCTTCCCACTTACTGAGGAACGGACAGCTCTTTAGATCACCTTTCCTCCTATGCACTGGGGCCCTGGAGTCCCTTCCTGCCTGCCTGCTGGGATTCTGGGGACCCTTTGGGCCACAAGCCTGCCCAAGTGCTAGAGAACTGTGACTCCTTTTGCCTATCATATAGCCTCATATTGGGTGCTCCTGTGAATATTCCAGGAATTGACCTGCCCATGTGCTAGGGTCTTGGTATTCCTTCTGACCACATGCTATCCTGCTTGTTGGGGAAACAAGGGCATTTTCGGCCACCTTCCCTTCAATGAAGGTGTGCCCAGAGGCCTTTTGAGTAACTTGTCCGTCTGCACAGTAGGTTATGGACTCCTTCAGACCATCAGCAGCCTCTAAGCTGGGAAACAAAAGTCATTTTGGCTACCGTATGACCCTTGTGGTGCAGACCAGTGGAATCTTCTGCTCACACACCAGGTGCCCTTTTAAGGTCTCAAGGGCTTTCTGGCCCCATCCCGCCTCTTTGCCAGCTACCAGGGCCACATGCAGGACTCTATATTCATGAGCACACAGGAAATGGGAGTCTTTATGTGCACCTGCCTGATTTTAGTGTGGGGAATCCCTGTCCCCTTCAGCCACCATCAGTGCCTGGTACATGTGCCCTGAAGTTTCTCCTGGCCACTAGACTTCCCTAGCACTTGGGTTCCAGGCTCCTCCTGCCCACTAACCTTCCGACTTGCTGTGGAACTGAAACCATTTTGCTCCCTTTCCTTCACTGGGCTGAAGCACTTAGGGCCCAGTGAATCACTATGGCACCCACCTGCTGGAGTTGGGAGGATCATTACAGTCACAAACTAGTCAGTGTTCTGGTGAACTGTGTTTCCTCTCAGCCTTTGCCATTTATAATGATTTGGGGGCATTCCCAGCACCAAATTGCACTAGGACTAGGGTTCTGGTCTTAAGGCTACTAACCTTTCCACTTACTGAGGAACCAGCTGAAGTTTCAGCCACCTCCTCTTTGTGGTGCCGTTAACACTGGCATCCATCCACTCCCTAACCTGCTCTCCCCATGTGGTTTTGGATTTCTTTGTGACCACAAGCTGGTCTGCATGCTGAGGAAATGTGGCTTCTTTTACCTACCACCTTATCCTTCCTCCAGCCACCTGGAGAAACTTCAAGGCAGCAGCCTGAACAACTGCTATGGTTCTGGGTGTTTTTCTGGCCATCAGCCTTTGCTGCTGAACAGGAGAGCATTTTAGGCCACTTCCCTGCAGAGTGCTGCTGCCTGGGGAACCCATCTGGTCACTAGCCTGCCTGCCAGGATTCCTGTCACTCTTTGTTCCATAAGCCTGCCTCTGTGCTGGGAAACTCTGACTGTTTTCACTTATCATAGTTTCCTCAAGGTAGTACCCTGGAGGTACCTTCTGGTTTCGATGATCCTTCAGGCCACAAGCTTCCCTTGAGCTGGGGAGAGAGGAATTTTTTTCAGCTACTTGTCCAGGGTGCTGGTGCTCTGAGGTCCACCAGTCACTACCCTACCCACACATGGGTTGTGGGGGTACTTGGGCCACAAGCCTGCTGGTGTTCTGGGGAAATAGGCTTCTTTTCAGTTTAAGTAGTCAGTTGACAACAGTGCCTTAAGTTTCCTGTTTCCAGCCTGCCCTAGCACTACAGTTTCACTGTACCTTGCTAAAGAACCAAGGGGAAAGGCTGAAGGCGCTTTCAGTCACCTTCCCTGCAGTGCTCTGATTGTCTCAGAGGCCAACTGGCTCATTAGCCTACTCACTCACTGAAGCTGCAGTGATCCTTTCCACCATAAATTTGTGCTCATGCTGGGGAATTGTGGCGGCTTTTGTTGGCTACCATAGTATCCTTGCTCTGGTGTCCCCCGACAGCCTTCCAAGTACCATTTTGCTCTAGTGTTAGTGTTCTGGTATTCCTTGTGGTCACCATCTTTCTCCTTGCTGGGGAAAAAGGTAAACTTTCAGCTACCTTTCCTACACAAGCTGATTCTTTGGGGTCTCTTTCGGTCATTAGCCTGCCCACACCCTGGAATTTCTGGGATCCTTTTAGCTACAAGCCTGCTTATGTGCTGGGCAACCCTGGTTCCCCTTGGTTACATCGTTTCCTCTCCCATGGTGCCCTTGGGCTACCAACTGGGCACCAGTCTACGCTTGTGATATAGTTCTGGTTGTCCTTCAGGCCATCAGCCTTCCTCATTACTGGGGAACTGAGATCACTTTGGACTACTATCCTTGCACAAACTGATGGCCTGTTTGCCCACCTGGTTATCAGTCTACCTTCCCCACATGCTTATGGGTATCTTTTGGGCCAAAAGCCTGTCTGAATTGGGAAAAGTATGGCTCCTTTCACCCGCTGTCCTATTCTTACCCTAGTCACCTGGAGAATCTTCCTGGCAGCAGCCTGAACACGTGCTATGGCTCAGGTTGTTCTTCTGGCCATCAGCCTTCCCCTTTGAGGCTAGATGGAGAACACTTTAGACCACCTTCCCTGCATAGTGCTGCTGCTTCGGGATGTCATCTGGTCTCTAGCCGACCTTCTCAGTGACTTTCCTTTGACTCTTTGTTCAACAAGCTTACCTGTGTGTTGGGAAATTATGAGTCCTTTTGCTCACCACAGTTTACTCAAGGTGGTGCCCTGGTGGTACCGTCCAGGCACCACCATGCATATGTGCCAAGTTTCTGCTGGTCCTTCAGACCATCAGCTTCCCCTGCACTGGCAAAATGAAACATATTTCAGACACCTTTCTTCCAGTGATCTGAAGCCACGTGGGCCATCCGGTCACCAGCCTACTAGTATACTTGGGTTGTGGGAGATACTTTAGGCCACAACCATGCTGGTGTTCTTGGGCAATGTGGCTCTTGTTGGCCACCATAGTACCTTACTGAGAGTGCTCTGGGTAATTTTCCCAGCATAAGCCTTCCCTGGTGCTAAGGTTCTGGTCAGCTTCAAAGCATCAGCCTTGTCCCTTGTTGGGAAAGAGTACTTTCAATCACCTTCACTGCAGTGTACTGATTTGGAGGGGAGAAGGGTTGTGTGGGGTGCCTATCTGGTCTATAGCCTTTCCACTTGGAGAGGTTGCTGTGGTCCTTTGGGCCACAAACGTGACCATGTGATGAAAAATCTTAATTTCTTTCAGCCACCATTGTATCCTCCTGTAACCAAGTATCTCAGCCTTAAAATGCATTTTGAAATCTTTTTCTTTCCTTTCTTTCCTAATTGCATAATGTAGCCTTGTACTTTAAAACTCTTTGTTTCTCTCCCTTTCCCACCAGGCACCTCCATGCACAGTGCTCATTTTTCTAATTATGCACTTGCTTAGAAGTTTCTGGGGCTGGCAGGTGGGGTGGCTCATGCCTGTATTCACAGCGCTTTGGGAGGCCAAGACTGGCAGATCACCTGAGGCCAGGAGTTGGAGACCAGTCTGGCAAGCGTGGTAAAACCCTGTCTCTACTGAAAATACAAAAATTAGCTGGGCATGATGGTACATGCCTGTAATCTCAGCTACTCAGGAGGCTGAGGTAGGAGAACTGCTTGAACCCAGGAGGCAGAGGTTGCAGAGAGCTGAGATCGTGCCATTGCACTCCAGCCTAGGCAACAGAGCAAGACCCTGTCTCAAAAGAAAAAAAAAGGAAAATAAAAAAGAAATTTCGGGGGTAATTTTGAAACAAACCAGGCATAGAGACCCAGGTGTGCAATCTTCCCTCTTAGGGAGAGTTGTGAATAGTTAGTCTACCACTACCAAACCGGACCTCCAGATGGATGGGTGATGACTCAAGATAGCCATTGGCACCACTCCTGCATGTTTCCTATACCACATTTTCCTTCTTAAACCCCTTCACTCATCCAAGAAAGTTAGAACGATCTTTTAAAGGCTTGAACTTGGCCATTCCCCAATTGCTAGCATTTGAACAGAGTTACTTTCCTTTATCACACCTTGCTGCTTGTGTTTTCAGCCTCTGAGTGGCAAGCACACAGACTTGAGCCAATTACACTCCAATTAGTGCCTTCAGAGAACTTTGTAGGCATCAACCTGCCTGCATGCTTGTGTTCCTTTTGTTCTGAAGCTCACTGACCTTCCCACTTGCCGGAAAAATGGGTGAACTTTTGGCCACCTCACCTGCAGCGTGCTGCTTGGGGACCGATCTAGTCACTAGCCTGCCTTCCCTTGGCAATTTCTTGGGGCACAAGCCTGCAGACATGCTGAGGAACTGTGACTCCTTTTAGCCAGTCTTATCTTTGTCCTGCCCCCCTGGAGAACCTTCTGGCCATCAGCCTGCCCATGTACTGTGTTTCCAGTTGTTCTTCCAGCCATCAGTCTTCCCCATCACTGGCAAACTTCTGTCACTTTTGGCTTCCATCCCTGAAGTTTATGGATTCTGTGAGTGCCTATCTGGCCACAAGTCTGTTTGCCCACTGAGTTTTTGGGGATACTTTAGGTCGCAAGCCATCCCGTGTGCTGCAAAAGTGTGGTTCAGTTCTCCCTCAGTCATATGCTTGCACTGGTGCCCTTGGGGAAATTTCAGGGTACCAGCCTGCTGATACAGTACAGTTCTGTTCTGCTTGTTCTTCTAGCCTTCTCCTTTGCTGTGGAACAGAGAGCACTTTAGGTCACCTTCCCTGTGTAGTGCCGATGCTAGAAATAGCTTTGTGGGTGATTTTGATGATGTTTCATGGACCAGTGTTTAAAAATCAGAGTGAAAATCCATGAATCCTGGGACAATTGCTTCAAAAGTTAAAGATGTGGGTGAAACAGTGATTTTCACAAAATTTTTCTGCAATTCCCCTTAGGCTGACTTTATAGGATTGAACTCCACATAATGTCAGGGATCCTTGGAGAAGAGTGTGCAGTGCAGTCCACTGCCATTCTACCCCTGACCACCTAGGAAAGCAACATTGGCTGAGTGCTGTTTGTGTGTACATCTAAAATCAATCTCACTGTAGTTTTCTGTCCAATGAGAAGCTAAATGAAGCACTAATGTTAAAGCAGGAGAAAGCCAACAGCAAAATAGCAGGGTTAATGAATATCATTGCAAATCGTCTTCTATAATCCTGGGCTTGGCTTGTAATCAACAACTCCCAAAGTGCACATTTTGCTATCAAGCTATAAAAAGACATGGAGAAAACTTACTCCATGTTACGGTGTGAAAGAAGCCAGTCTGAAAAGGCTACCTACTGTACAATTCCAACAATGACATTCTGGAAAAGGCACAACTGTGGAGACAGTAAAATGATCATCGGTTGCCAGAGATTACAGGGAAGGGAGAAATGAATAGATGGATCACAGAGAATTTTTAGGACAGTGAAGCTATTCCAATATGATACCATAATGGTAGATACATGTCATTATATATAGAAACCCATCAAATATACAACACCAGGAGTGAATCCTAAAGTAAACGACGGACTTGGGTGATAATGATGTGTCAGTGCAGGTTTATCAGTTCTAACAATTGTACCCTCTGGTGGGGGATGTTGACAATGGTGAGGTCTGCAAGTGTAGGGGCAGGAGGTATATGGGAAATCTCTGTACTTTCCTCTCCATTTTGCTGTGAACCTTTAACTGTTCTAAGAAAATAAGGTCTATTAGCAAAAAAAGGTGCTCATTCTGAGAGATTACTTCAAAGTCACAGCTGTAATCAGATAATGACATCACGCAACTGAAGTTCCCATGGTTTATGTCAACAAAAGAGATGTTATCCCTGCAATTTCAATTGCCGAAGGTATGTTTAGATTATAAAAACATTCTTGAATTATCAGTATAAGAAAATGGACGCAAGCACTGGCTAAATCTAATATAATTGGTTAAAGCTATGGCACAGAAAATTGTGTTTTTCTCCATTTAATTTTATTTGATAGGGCAAAAAAAAAAAATATTTGCCAATTGTTTCCCCTGCTCCCATTCTGTGTTTCAAGCCTTATTGTGTTGACCTCTAATACACACCTATTATTCTTCAGGTTTTCTCTTAATTTATTCAGATATTTCTATGATTCTTAATTTTTACTTAGTCCTGTGGATATGAAGAAAAAACACACAACCCCCTCAACATTTCTTGTTTCAAAGAAAAATGCCATGGAGTGATAGGAAAGCATGGAAAAAAAAAGGTGCACTTTTTTAAATTAAGAGGAGGGATTGTTTGGAGTTTTCATTCCTAGAGAAATGTCTCAATAAAGTCATTTTACGAACCTTAGTTTTGAGGCAGTGCAGTTGAAAATGTATATTCTAAGGCCTTAAAACAAGTTCTTGCCACTGCTTTCTCCTCTATCCAGACTGTACGGATAGGTCGATGTGGGTGGGGCAGAGGGGAGCCTGTTGCAGTCCTAAAAATGGATTTAATATTCTTTTATTAACATTTTACCTATTTTTCCAATTTTTAAGCTGGACTTTGTATTTGCCAGCCATTATGCTAATAATCATGATTTTAAGGAATGCAGCCTTGAAGGCCTTATGGTAAGCAAAATATTGCAAAGAATATCTTTTCCTTTGCTGTTTAATGAGGCTATCACCCTTTTTATTCTTGTGGATTTTCTCACTCATTACTAGTTGTGGCGTAGCAGGAGATTCTCTGCTTCTTTGCTACCTTAAAACCAATAATGAGCATTAACTGACACCTTAAAGAAGATACTAACACAGAGATTATAACAATTTAACAGAAGCATAACCTGTTACAGTAAAGCAGGGCTTATCTCAGGAATGCAGGAATGATAAAGTATAAGGACATGCAGTAACATAATTATGTGGATAATACTCTAGCAGCAGAAAGGCATTTATTAAAATTGAACATTTAAAGGCATTTTTAAAAAGGAATTGAAGATTTTTCCATATATATAATATATATTTGATAGCCCTTATTAAACACCTGTCATAATTATCATCAACAGCAGATTGCTAGAGAATAAGCTCAGGAACAACAATAACAAATATCTACGATTATTGCTTTTTATTTAATTATACTTTAAGTGTGGGGGAATGTGCTGATCTTCCAGGATTGTTATATAGGTATACACATGCCATGGTGGTTTGCTGCATCCATCCCCCCGTCACCTACATTAGGTATTTCTCCTAATGTTATCCCTCCCTAATCCCCCCACGCCCTACTATCCCTTCCCTAGCCCAGTTCCCCCCGACAGACCCTGGTGTGTGATGTTCCCCTCCCTGTGTCCATGTGTTCTCATTGTTCAACACCCACTTATGAGTGAGAACATGTGGTGTTTGGTTTTCTGTTCTTGTGTCAGTTTGATGAGAATGATGGTTTCCAGCTTCACCCATGTCCCTGCAAAGGATATGAACTTATCCTCTGTTTTGATATAGTAGTATTTTGGAAGTGTTTATTAATGCAGTAAGTCATGTAAAATAATACATGTTATTATTTTGAAACGGCAAGATTATACACCTAGACATCCAACGCATTCAGCTAAAAGTAACAAACTTTAGTCTTAATGAAAGTTTAACTGAGGGAGCAGTAAGTGATACTCAGAAGTCAGTAGTATTCTGTATATTCATAGAACAGAAATAAAACAATTTCAAAAAGATCAATTCAATAGAAATATAATGCTCTTAAAAACTAGAAAGAATAAACATAACAAAAGATGTATAGAAGTTAAATAAAGAAAATTGGAAAATTGTATTGGTGTATTAAAAAGAGGACCTGAATAAGTGGAAAACTGTGATATATTATGGGATGGAAAGACTGAATATTTTCTCTTTGTTCTAAGTTATGTTTTAGATGAACTGGAATTAAATTCTTAATTCTAAATAATTTTTTTTTCTGAAAGTTGACGATTTTATTCTAAAGTTCAACTGTTAGAACAAATAGTTAACCTTTACAAATATGCATTTGGAAATACGGATTTTCACAAAACGATGCAGAGATCCAGAAACGTTAACTACATGTACAAATATAGAAGATCTTTAAATTAAATCACCATTTAAAACACATCTTTTCTAAATCTTTTCAAAGGATAATTAACGTTTTTCATAAAATTACAATAATCTCCAGGAACTCTACTTCTAGATATGTACTCAAAAGACTTGACAGCAGGAACTTGAACAGATATTTGTGCACCAGTGTTCATAACAGCATTATTCTCAATAGCCAAAAAGTAGAAATAACCCAGATGAACACTGATGGATGAGTAGATCAACAACATGTGGCATGGATATGTACATATGGTGGAATATTATTCAGCTTTAAAAATGAATGAAATTTTGATACATGCAAAAACATAAATGAATCTTGAAAACAGTAGGCTAAGTGAAGTAAGCCAGACACAAAAGGACAATTATTGTATGCTTCTGCTTATATGAGGTAGCTAGAGTGGTCAAGTTCATAGAGACAGAAGTAGAATAGTGCTTACCAGGAGTTGAAGGGTAGGAAGAATGGGGAGTTACTACTGTTCAATGGGTGCAGCATTTCAGTTTGGGATGACAAAGTTTTGGAGATGGATGGTGGTGGTGGTTGCACAACAATGCGAATGTACTTAGTGTCATTGAATTGTACACTTGGAGATAGTTAAAATGGTAAATTTTACATTGTATCTATTTTCCCACAATGAAAAAGATACTTAAATATATTAAAAGTCATTACAATGTATTGTGGCAGCATGTGCACACACATGCACGCACACACAGACCAGGAGGGGAAAAATATAAACAAACTATAGAAAGGTGTTTATACTACATGTGAGGTGATATACATTTATATTTGATGTGATATATAGTGGAAGGTAAGTAGAGATGAGCTGAAGATGTATAACATGAACCCTAAAGCAATCACTAAAATAAGAAAACAGTTATAATAATCCAAAAAAGGAGATAACAAGGAATAAAAAAAGTTCAGTTAGTTCAAAAGAAAGCAAACAAAAGGAAAAAGAACAAGAACATGAGACAAATAAAAAAGAAATAGCAAGATAATAGGCTTAAACCTAACCATGATAATTATATTAAATATAAATATTTTAATTGCCTCAATTAAAATTCAGATGTTGTTAGAATGAATAAAAATTGAAGATCCTATAAGAAACATACTGTAAGTACAAAGACACAAAT
The DNA here is from genome assembly GCA_963573385.1 of Cacajao melanocephalus. Lineage (NCBI taxonomy): Eukaryota > Metazoa > Chordata > Mammalia > Primates > Pitheciidae > Cacajao > Cacajao melanocephalus. The sequence continues at coordinate 12,799 of CAUYLG010018119.1, forward strand.
AGGTTAACAGTAAAAGAATGGAAAAATATTCCATGATAACACTAATCAAATATAGCCTTGTAGCTATATTTAGATAAAATATTTCAGAGTAAAGAATATTACTGGAAAAAATGATGATTCTTTCATAATGATAACAGGGTCAATTCATCAAGAGAACATAATTATTTGAAACTTTTAGACACAGATGGCAAATAAGCACATGAAAAGATGCTCAACATCATTGGTTATTAGGAGAAATGCAAACTAAAACTGCAATGAGATACCATTACACATTCGTTAGAATGGTAAAAATCAAAGAGACTGATCATACCAAGCATTAGTGAAGTTGTGGAAGAACTAAAACTCCTTCACCACTGGTAGGAATGTAAAAAGAGACAATCATTGTGGGAAACAATTTGGCAGTTTCTTAAAAAGTAAAACATCCAATGACAATACAATTCAGCCATGCCACTTTTAGGTATTTACTTAAGAGAAAAGAAAACACACATTCACAGAAAGACTTGTACACGGATATTTACAACAGCTTAATTTGTAGTACCCAACAACTTTAAATAAATCAAATGTCCATCAACAGATGAATGAACAAACCGGGTTATAATCATCCAAGGGAATGCTACTGAGCAATAAAGTAAATGAGCTATTGATATGCACTACATGATGGATAAATCCCAAAATAATTATGTTAAGTAAAATAAGCCCCACCAAAAAGGAATATTCCATATGATTCCATTTATACAGAATTCTAACAAAATACAGTCTAATCTAGAGTGGCCAGTGATTGCCTGTGGATAGGAAGAAGAGCCTGGGAAGGGAAGAGTGACAAGAAGGAGAGAATTAAAAAAGGTACAGGGAAACTTTGGGGGAGTGGTGTATACATTTATTCAATACATATTAATTCTGATTATGATGATGGTACATTTAAAGTATGCCTGATTTCTTGTATGTCACTTATACCTCAATAAAGCTATCACAATGTGCATAACATATTGTATATAAATTTAAATATAAATGAAAAATTATTTTACCTTTTTAAGATGTGAAAAGAAGGATAATTATAATAGTGATAATTCATTAGCAAATGGACAATAAAATGAACATATATCACACTAAATATGAAGAGTTTAGCATAAATAAACTTCTAATATAAATAAAGGAACAAAATCTAACAACTAAAGGAAAGAAATTGAATTGTGTTGATCATTTATAAAAACCTTCGCAGAAGATGCTGACTTTCAAGCACCGGAGAGACAGAAATAGTCACAAAGAAAAAGATACATAATTTTGTATATTCTCTATAAGAGGAAAAAAAATGCCAAAAAGCCATCTGGGAAAATATTTGCAGCAAAAATGTGTGTGGATGAGCATCTCTATGAAGTGTCCAAAGAAATGGACCAATTCTAAGATCAACAAATAAACAAGAAAAAGATGTGAACAGACATTTCACAAAAGAGGAAATTCAACAAGTAAATTTACTCTCAAAAAGTGGTAAGGTTTTTCACCCCCTTAATTAACAAAGCCTTAAAAGCAAGGCTATTGAATGGTGATAAGTATACTTTGAATCTGATACTCTTGTATATTACTGCTACTTTGAATATTAGCAAAACTTTACAGAAAAGTAACAGTTTTATTTTTTAAGAACTGTAAAACTATTCACATTCTTTGCTGTAGCAATTTTCATTCTGGGACTTTAGCCTAAGGAAGTAATCCAAATTCTCAGTCTTATGCATTTACATATTTTTCAAATAACAATGAAAATTAAAAAACAGTTCAAACAGCTAAAATAGGAGAGTGGCTAATTAAATTGGGATATAACTGCTCAATGGAATATTTTATAGCCATTAAATTTAAAAAAAAGACACTGTACAGCAATATGGGAAAGGAATATAATATAATGCTAGGTTTCGAAGCAATATATTACATTTCATGAATTCTATGGTTACAACAATGTAAATATTTTTATACACCAAATGTGAAAGGTAAATACAGATGCTCCTTGACTTATGATAGTGTTACATTCTGATAAAGCCATCATTAGTCTAAAATATCATAAGTCAAAAATGGGCATTTTGTAGACATGAGATGTGAAAATACAAAACACAATATGCAAAAATGCTGGCAAAACAGTACACTCTCTGTAGAGTATTGGTTGTTTATCCTGCTCACGTGGCTGGCTGGCTGTGGCTTGCTGCCACTGCCCAACATGGAAAAAAGGTATCGTACTGCATATTGCTAGCCTGAGAAAAGAAAAAAATTCAAAATTCAAAGTATGGTTTCTACTGAATGCATATCACTTTTACACCATTGTAAAGTTGAATAATCTTAAGTTGAACCATCGTTAAGTCAGGGACCATTTGTAACTGTGGTGGGTGATTTATATTCCTATTTTTAGCTTTAATGTTCTCATATTATGGTTTATATATAAAAATTAAAAACAGTTCATGACAAACCATCTTACAGTAAGTGAAATATCAATGCCAAGGATCTTTGAAAAACCTTTATAAGTGAGCAGTAAAATAAACACGAGAGCATTCAGTGTTCAAGCTGTGCATCTTTTGGGTTAGTTTTGCAGAACTTGTTTTCTTCCTGGGTATACTGATCTCTAAAGGCCCTTCTATTAATAAATCTCAGATTTTATGATTCTCAGTGCTCTATCAATACTAATTAAGTGAAGCTAGGTTTTGATTGATTTTGTCTATTTGTGGACTACAAAGTGCTAAACCAATCAGTTTATACAAACTGATCCAACTGATCAGTTCAATGAAAAAATCAAAGTGCTAATTGTGCGTTATATTGCTTCAAGATAGCTAAATGGATCTTGGTTCTTTATGGGATGCTTTCATATTTTGCTTAACCATGAGGTGAGATATGGGTGCTGATGAGAATCTGGCTGTTCCTAAAACGTTAAAAATGAACTTGGAGAGACCTCAGAGCCACCCTTCACTGCAAATCACACTGATCACTCATTCTGTTAAAACTCTAGAAGTCTCAGTGAAAAAGCATTATAAGATCTTGGCTTAGTATACCCCTTATCCTTCAAAGTGACTTTTCTTGATCATCCTTTCCAAAACAGCCAATTCCTTGCTGTAATGCTCTTTTATTTTCATTTTTAATTTTTTTCCACAGTACTTATTACCATCTGAAATTATCTTATTAATTTGTTCATTATTTTACTCATGTTTACTCACAAGACCTTGCATGCTTTGTTGACTGAAATATCACCTGGGTTTACAACACTGTATGATACATAGAAAGTGCTTAATTAATAGTTGCTGAATGAATAAATGATTCAATGAATGAATCTGATACCAATAGTGGTAAGGAACTAGCCATAGCAGGACAAGATGAGGGTTAGAGAAGACTCACTTAAGAACAGAGTTGGGATCAAAGAGGTCAGCCCAATGAGATGAAAGAATATCAGTTGTCATTGTAGAAAATGGTTGGCACCAGAGCATTCAACATGTTAGTCTCATGTATAATGGAAAGTCTGTACTATTCTGTGATTAGGAAGTAGGGTGAGAAGATGTAAGGCAATTTGATCATCACAATTCATAGGCTTATTCTGAAAGATCTCAGAAACCACCAAATATGTAGAGGTAGGTCAGGGTTGGCATATCCTCTGCAACTTGGTAATAAAAACAAGTCTCAGATCAAATCCTGCTATACATACAAGCAAGCAAGAAGAGCCGTATGATTCCAAACCAAAGAAATCCTAGAAATCTGTCTTTCCTGGTGCTTCACAAGTAATTTTCATAAAGTGTTTATCTGAGGCAAATGCAATATTATTGTAGTAATGGGATTTCACAAACCACCCACTATAGGGGTGATAAAAAATATTTCACAACAATAGCTGGGTTCTGGGTTTAGGGTTAAACATAATGTGCCAAAACTGATGGTAAATATAAAATACTTGCTTGATTCTCATACCCTGTTTATTCAAATATGGGTAATTTCTTTAAAATATTCTAGCCAATAAACACATCTTGAATAAAATTAATTTCACCTATAAAAGCTGACTTCTGACATCTCTTACCCTAATTAGCAAGCTATATATTTTGTTAATGAAACTTTATTTCTACTATTAATTATACTAATTAGAGAAACACCTAGTGTTGATGGGAGAGAAAGACAGTAGAGACATTTGTAACAGTCATCTCTGGAGTTGTCTTTCTTTTCTTTCCTTTAATTAATTAATTTATTTTTTTGAGACAGGGTCTGGCTCTGCTGACCAGGCTGGAGCACAGTGGTGTGATCTTGGCTCACTGAAACCTGTGTTTCCCAGGCTCAAGCCATCCTATCACCTTTTTTTCTGTTCTAGATACAGGGTCTTGCCATGTTGACCAGGCTGGTCTCAAAATCCTGAGCTCACGCAATTCACCTGCCTCAGCCTCCCAAAGGACTGAGATTACAAGAGTGAGCCACCATGCCCAGCCATGTCTTTTTTTGTTAATTGTTACATCATCATTCCTGGGATATGGATTCCTGATTAGGACCACTGATTGTTCCTTAGAGTAAAACTAATACTGTATTATGCAGTTCATGCTGAAATATTTTAAAGAAGATTACAGGCATCTGAAGAGATATATGCATTTCTACATTTATCACAGCACTATTCACGAATGCCAAGATATGTAAACAATCGAGGTGGCCATCATTGGATGAATGGATAAAGAAAATATGGTAGATAGAAAGACTGGAATACTATTAACCCATAAAAAAGAAAGAAATTCTGTTATTTGCAATAACATAGATGAGCCTGGAGGATATTGTTAAGTGAAATAAGCTAGACACAGAAAGACAAATACTACATGATCTTACTCATACGTGGAATCTAAAACAGTTGATCTTATAGAAGTAGAAAGTAGAAAGTTGTTTTGGGGACTTATTGGTCAAAGCATACAAAATTTCAGTCAAATAGGAGGGAGAAATTCAAGAAATCTATTGTACAACATGGTGACTAAAGTTAATGATATATTATTTCTTGAAAAATGCTAAGAGAGTGGATGTAAAGTGTTCTCACCTCAAAAATGATAACTATACGAAGTAATGCACATGCTAATTAGCTAGAGTCAATCATTTCACAATGTACATATACTTCAAAATGTCACACTGATATGGTAAATACACAATATTTTATCTGTCAATTAAAAATAAAGAAACAGAAAAAGTTACAGGCATTATTAAAAATATCTCTTCATGTGAAGATGGTCTTAGCCAGTGAGCTAGAGGTATGATGAGGAGGCATGCTGGGGGAAATACTGAAAGATTTGAGGTCACGACAACCAAATACAGATCCAAGGTAGCCAATAATCTCATGTCAAGGCAGAAAGCTAGCCAGGCAATGGGGAGGAGGCACTAATGTGAGTAGGACGTCCCTTGGAAAGATGGGAGAGAGACATTAAATTAGGGGCAGCATGGATAAAGACTTGTCCTCTGGAACCCCAAATTTTCACTCTGATCTTGGCACTGGGGAGCCTGAAGAACTCCGTAAGTCAGAAATTGTGTGAAATCATGATTTGATTATAAGCCCCTCTGCCTTATGGGGGAAGTGAGGTGAAGTGATAAAGGACAAAGTTCCATGAGCTTTTATATACGTATATGGCAATATACGCTTAACTGGACTCCAGGTTACCAATCATATTTCATTGTAACTGTGTTCCTTTGTAATCTTGTATATTGTATTCTGCGACATGTTCACAGGTTGCCGAAGGAGTACACAGCATTAAAAAATGTGTAAAATGTTAAGAAGTCCTCATGTGTATGTGTGTGTGGGGGGGTGTGTGTGTATTTCAAAACTTCTATAAGACTCAGAAGTTGAAGTGAGGCTAAACCTATTGATACAGTAGGAGTAGGCATCAGAAAATACATCAACATGGAATGGGGGGAAATGAAGCAGGTCTTGGTGCAAGAAGACTGTATTATGCAGTCCATGCTGCAATATTTTAAAGACGATTAAGAAAATTCGTGGGGCAGAAGCCAGCCTCACCATTTTTATGCAAATGAAATCAAATAAAATTTAACCACAAGGGGAAAAGCTATTACAAAAAGCTAACATCTATTAGTAGAGGTGCAGAAAAAAGGATGGACTGTATGTATCTGAATCTCATCTAACAAAACAGGTCATCCTCTTCTTTTAAAGTCCACACCTCAACACTTGGTGTCTTAAAAACAGACCCATGGCCACAGATTCAAGTGTGAGCCTCTTATTTAAGTTGTGAGGAAGTAAAATAAGAAAGGGAATCCAGCCAATAAAGGCTGTGTTATTATTACTGTGGTTAACTGGAGCTTAATCCCACTGGGGACCAAGGGACTCAGAGCAGGACAATATCTCAGAGTTATCCCACCTGAGGGACAAGGGCACTGAGGTATTTATACCAACTTCCATCAGTCACTGGTCAAAGGGTGTTCTCAAGTGGAGGCATTTATTTTCTGGCATTCCTGGCCTCTTGTTTGGGTAGGGGAGTAGAAGTACTGAGGAACTTAAGGCCAGAGAAAGCCCAAAGGCAAAGAGAGGCAGATGCTGGAGCAAGTAGGGTACTGAAATAGTAAGACCTGAAGGGATATAAGTAGGGAGGAGGTAGAGGGATCTGCTATGCTCGATAAGTAACAGTAGCAATTAACTCTACGTAATAGGGTGTCTGAAGTCAGATGAAGGGGGAATCCAGGTTTTGTGTACCCTTTCTTGTTACAGCTGCCTTAACCATTACTGTGCCTTTCTCCTCCGTGGCAGAGAAAGAGGAGGCAGAGAGTCAAAAATTTCTTCTCCAAAATGATTTTTATAGTTTCCAGAGTCTGAGCAGTATATCCTTGGTTGTTACCAGAAGTAAACATTGAGACTGTACGCAAAGACTGCAGCACTATTTGTCTTAATTACCGGTGGGGGTATAGTGTGAATAGAATTAATTCAAGGTTGAACATATGAGGCACTCAGAGAGTCACCTCCCAGCACCTAGAGGTGGGAGAGTCTTCAGTACAACTAGAAGTTCATACTGTTCTCCCTCCTCTTGGATGACTCAGGAGAATGAATATTTTCAAAGGTAGCATAGGGGCCTGTGGAAAGAAAAATGATTCTAATAGAATAATTACATTAAAAGAAAAACAAAACTCCTGGCATCTGTGCCCTGAGACATCATCCAAATCCTATGATAAATACATCAAGCACAGCCTTTCGCATGTGAGTGCTTTTGGTTCTGGCATTCTTCCCTCCTTGAAACTAGAGAGAACCATAGCTATGCCCAGGTCATTGAATAATTGATTTTGCCCTGACCACAAAAAGTGAGAAAGAGCCAGATATCTGAGAGAAGCAACAAAGACTTGAATTTCAGGTGAAGTGCTTTTTTATCATTCAAGGGTAACTTGAATGATGCGTTATTATGATTCCTTAAACTACTTAATTTCTGGACAAATGTAAGAAGCCTAGAAAACACTTTGAAACTGTAATTGTAGGAGACTAGTTCTTGCCAAATGGGATACAATAAGCCTTTTGCTGGGACTCCAAAATTTTAATCAGGTTAGAAGAGAAGGAAGTAACCCTTGATGATATGAAGCTTGAGGTTTCAAGTTGATTTTTTGCCTTTTATAAAAGAAACTTTTGTCTTCAAGATTACCCAGTAGTCTTTAGAAGTAAGGGCTCAGAAGTAAGGTTTCTTGTGAATGTGTTTGTCTACGCATTTCCACTGACCTCTTTCCAGTTAAAAATCACTAGAGAGAAGAACACTGTAACTATAAATGGAAGCGATGATCCATAGATATGAATGGGGTATTTTCTTAAATATTAATAACTGAAAGTATTTTTATAGTTATCACTGAAATTCTTCTTTCAGATCTAGAGGTCAGAGTTTATCTGCTATTGTTCCCTGATCTAATGCATCTCTGTACAGAAGTAGATGGTATTTTCATAAGATCTTTGGCTATAATTATAACAAGAGGATGTGCTATTTTGAAGAATAGTCACTGATGAAGAAAAATCGCTGAGGATTGGGTAGTTTCATCTACCTGGGTGGTAATGCTGAGATGGGGGAAGAATACAAGATATATTTCACCCAAAATGGGCTCTGATAATGTTCAACAAAGGAGTATCTAGCTGTCTTTCTGATGAAGAAACTAAGGATTTAACTTTTATGTGGACTTTATTGGATGTGCTTATGAATATACATGCACAAATAGATTTGATTCAATTGAGAAGATGGCTCAATCTGGCCTTCAAGAAGTTACTTGATAACTGAGGAATAAGTTTGCTAATCTGTAAAATGATGGCTTCTCTAAAGTCTTTTCCTTATATGCAGCAAATGTTCTGACTATATTATGTACCTTTGCACATAACTCATGTTGAGTAAGCTAGTCCCAGGGGGAAAAGGAGACTTTGAGAAAGAAAAGGAAAGTGGAAGTCAGGAATATTTACTCCTGGAAAGAATTTTATTAGCTCAATTTTGATCTACAGTTAAGAAAATAAAGAAGGCTGGTCTACTTTATTATTTCTTTTACACCTAAGAAGGTTGTAGGAACATTGTTTCTCGGGCTTATAAAGGAAAATGAAGACAAAAATGTCTTGAATGCTATCCTATGTTCCTAAACTGTTGAAACATTTCCTCTAGGAATCCAGACCAGCATAAGAATGGCAGGTGGAGAGGAAGATATTTGGAGTGGGACCAACGTTGCTACAGGGACTAGGCTTGCAGGGACATGCATCTCCTTTCCACTATTTCCTCAAAAAATAGTGCTGAACATTGAAGACAAATTACCAAAGCACTGCATCAGCATGGTTGATCCAGCTGATTGGACCAACACATCTTTCTTTCAATAGACTATGCAGGTAGTTTTGGTTTCAGGACTTCTGACTAAATGGTTTTCTTTCTTATAACTCTATGGCAGAAGGTTCTGTGCAAAGTATCTCAATCTGTGCACCTCAGCACACATTTCTCTTTAACATGGATTTCTTATTTACAAGTCATATTTTGGTGGGTAAAAGCGAATAGATTGTTTTCAAATAAATCACATAAATGGAATTGGGCACAGCTGAGAGTTACTGCTTCAACAACAAAGTGACAGTCAAACATCCTATTTTCAGAACCCCCAGTGAAATGTAATTTAAAATATTGAGTCCTCAATGAAGACCAAGTTATTCAATACTAAAACTCAATACAACTGAGTGCAGTGGCTCACGCCTGTAATCCCAGAGGTCTGGGAGGCTGAGGTGGAAGGATCACTTGAGGCCAGTAGTTCAAGACCACCTGGGCAACACAGCAAGACCCAGTCTCTACAAAGAAAAAAACATTAGCCAGTCATGGTCTGTAGTCCCAGCCCCTTGGGAGGCTGAGGTGGAAGGATAGCTTGTGTCAAAGAATTCAAAGCTGCAGTGAGCTATGATTGCACTGCTGAACTCCAGCCAGAGCAACAGAGCAAGACCCCAACTCTTAAAAAACAAAACAAAATGAAACAACAGTTGAAAACAGTACCCCATTAAGGTTTTAAACTGCCCGCCTTGATTCTTTTAAATTTGAATTGTTCTTTTTTCAGTATATTAGCCATATAGCATGCAAACAATCTCATCATTAATGTTCATTCAATTTGATGCCCCCAATGTAGACAAATGCTAGCAAAGGAATGTAGAATTGAATACTCTCTGAATTAAGAAAACTGTTCATAATGAGTCTACATAGCTACATTGAAGATAAAATATAACCTCACATGACCTTCACATATATAGGAAAATTCATTAAATTAGCCCTAGAAAGGAAGGCAAAAGGGCACGTTTCTCTACATTGATGGAAATCACAGATTTTTTTTAAACTGAGCCTCTAAGAGTCAGAGATGGATGGGATCCCACTTTCTAAACGTCTATACATTGGAGACAGGATTGATAGTCTTATTAGTCTGTCCTTTGTGTATTTAAAACATTTCAAGTCTCTGGTGCTAAAAGATTTATACAGCATTTTATATTTATAACTCATTTCTATTCATTACTCTTCAGGGTGGCTGCAAGAAGGCTGTTCTAATACTGGCCCCAGGTTTCAGAGAGGACAACAGGCACTGAAAAATTATGTGATGGAATGGAAGCTGGGAAGTGGTAGTGGTAGGGTTATATATAAGTTTTTATTGTCTCTTACACTATATGATCAGAAATGAAAGAGAAACTTTGGAAACTTAGAAGACTTTTCTCAGATTAGATAAATCCCATTAAACCTTGGTAGTTAGCACCTTACCCACTACGGCAAGATCCTTAGAAGTCTATACTTGCTCTTAAAGGTCTTCTTGGGCCTACTAATCTTGTGTTGAGGCTACTAAATTGCGGGAGTAGGTAGAGGTAGATGGTTGCTGTTATCACGCATGAACCTTCTCTCCATGCCCTTATTCTCTGACGCTATATATTTAAAATGGAAAGCAGAGGACAACAGACTAACACAATGTTAATAGTTATTTATCAGGAAACTAAAGGTAACTGTGTGATTTTTACCCACTCTCAAGTAAGAAGTAACGCTAATTACTGCAATTTACTATGCTAGAAATTGCACAGAAAATAACCATCACTCTTCTTTAGTGAAAGAGTAGCTTTGCTTCTCCATGTATGTCCTCTGAGAGCAACACGCCATAGAATTGTCTTGGCATTATTTCTATAATTATTTTTTCTGAGGATATTATTCTCTGTGTTTTTAAAAATTTTCAACTGTGGTGAAATACACGTAACATTACTTTTACAATTGTAACCTTTTTTTTTTTTAAATTGTATTTCAGGTTCTGGGGTACATGTGCAGATCATGCAGGATTATTTCATAGGTATACACATGGCAATGTGGTTTGCCGCCTCCATCCCCCCATCACCTACATCTGGCATTTCTCCCCATCTTATTTCTCCCTGACCTCCTCACCAACCCCCACTGTCCCTCCTTTGGCAACCCCCAACAGACCCCAGTGTGTGATACTCCTCTGAGTCCACGTGATCTCATTGTTCAACACCCACCTATGAGTGAGAACATGCAGTGCTTGATTTTCTGTTCTTGCATCAGTTTGCTGAGAATGATGGTTTCCAGGTTCATCCATGTCCCTACAAAGGACACGAACTCACCATTTTTATGGCTGCATAGTATTCCATGGTGTATATGTTCCACATTTTCCTTGTCCAGTCTATCATCGATGGGAATGTGGGGTGGTTCCAGGTCTTTGCTATAATAAACAGTGCCACAATGAACATACGTGTGCATGTGTCTTTATAATAGAATGATTTATAATCCTTTGGGTATATATCCAGTAATGTGATTGCTGGGTCAAATGGAATTTCTATTTCTAGGTCCTTGAGGAAGCATCACACTATCTTCTTCCACAATGGTAGAACTAGTTTACACGCCCACCAACAGTATAAAAGTGTTCCTATTTCTCCACATCCTCTCCAGCATCTGCTGTCTCCAGATTTTTTAATGATTGCCATTCTAACTGACGTGAGGTGGTATCTCAGTGTGGTTTTGATTTGCATTTTTCTAATAATCAGTGATGATGAGCATTTTTTCAGGTTTGTTGGCCTCATTTATGTCTTCTTTTGAAAAATGTCTGTTCACATCCTTTGCCCACTTTTGGATGGGTTTGTTTGTTTTTTTGAGACAGAGTCTCACTCCGTCACCAGGCACCAGGCTGGAGTGCAGTGGCACGACCTCGGCTCACTGCAACCTCCACCTCCCAGGTTCAAGCAATTCTCCTGCCTCAGCCTCCCAAGTAGCTGGGACTACAGGCGTGCACCACCATACCCAGCTAATTTTTTTTTGTATTTTTAGTAGAGACGGGGTTTCACCATGTTGGCCAGGATGGTCTCGATCTCTTGACCTTGTGATCCACCTACCTCGGCCTCCCAAAGTGTTTGTTTTTTTTCTTGTAAATCTGTTGTAGTTCTTTGTAGATTCTGCATATTAGCCCTTTGTCAGATGGGTAGATTGCAAACATTTTTTCTCATTATGTTGGTTGCTTGTTCTCTCTAATGATTGTTTCTTCTGCTGTACAGAAGCTCTGGAGTTTAATTAGGTCCCATTTGTCTATTTTGGCTTTTGTTGCCAATGCTTTTGGTGTTTTGGTCATGAAGTCCTTGCCTATGCCTATGTCCTGAATGGTTTTGCATAGGTTTTCTTCCAGGGTTTTTATGGTGTTAGGTCTTATGTTTACGTCTTTAATCCATCTGGAGTTAATTTTAGTGTAAGGTGTCAGGAAGGGGTCCAGTTTCAGCTTTCTGCACATGGTTAGCCAGTTTTCCCAACACCATTTATTAAACAGGGAATCGTTTCCCCATTGCTTGTTTTTGTCAGGTTTGTCAAATATCAGATGGTTGTAGATGTGTGGCATTGCTTCAGAGGCCTCTGTTCTGTTCCATTGGTCTACATCTCTGTTTTGGTACTGTAGCTTTGTAGTACAGTTTGAAATCAGGTAGTGTGATGCCTCCGGCTTTGTTCTTTTTGCTTAGGATTGTCTTGTCTATGCAGGCTCTCTTTTGGTTACACATGAAGTTTAAGGGAGTTTTTTCCAGTTTTGCAAAGAAGGTCATTGGTAGCTTGATGGGGATAGTGCTGAATCTATAAATTACTTTGGGAAGTATGGCCATTTTCACTATATCAATTCTTCCTAACCATGAGAGCATGGAATATTTCTCCATTTGTTTGTGTCCTCTCTTATTTCCATGAGCAGCAGTTTGTAGTTCTCCTTGAAGGGGTCCTTTACATCCTTTGTTACTTGTATTCCTAGGTATTTTATTCTCTTTGTAGCAATTGTGAATAGGAGTTCGCCCATGATTTGGTTCCCTGTTAGTCTGTTATTGGTGTATAGAAATGCTTGTGATTTCTGCACATTGATTTTGTATCCTGAGACTTTGCTGAAGTTGAGTATCAGTTTAAGGAGATTTTGGGCTGAGATGATAGGGTCTTCTAAATATACAATCATGTCATCTGCAAATAGAGACAATTTGACTTCCTCTTTTCCTAATTGAATACCCTTTATTTTTTTTTCTTGCCTAATTGCTCTGGCTAGAACTTCCAATAGAATATTGAATAGGAATGGTGAGAGGAGGGCATCCTTGTCTAGTGCTGAATTTCAAAGGGAATGCTTCCAGTTTTTGCCCACTGAGTATGATATTGGCTGTAGGTTTGTCGTAAGTAGCTTTTATTGTTTTGAGATATGTTCCGTCAATACCTAGTTTATTGAGAGTTTTTAGCATAAAGGCTGTTGAATTTTGTCAAAGGTCTTCTCTGCATCTATTGAGATAATCGTGGTTTTTGTCTTTGGTTCTGTTCATGTAGTGGATTACGTTTATAGACTTGCGTATGTTGAACCAGCCTTGCATCCCCGGGATGAAGCCTACTTGATCATGATGGATAAGCTTTTTGATGTGTTGTTGCAATCGGATTGCCAGTATTTTATTGAAGATTTTTGCAACTATGTTCATCAAGGATGTTGGCCTGAAGTTTTCTTTTCTTGTTGAGTCTTTGCCAGGTTTTGTTATCGGGATGATGTTGGTCTCATAAAATGATCTGGGAAGGAGTCCCTCTTTTTGGATTGTTTGGAATAGTTTCAGAAGGGGTGGTAACAGCTCCTCTTTGTATATCTGGTAGAATTCAGCTGTGAACCCATCTGGACCTGGACTTTTTTTGGTTGGTAGGCTATTAATTGCTGCCTCAACTTCAGCCCTTGTTATTGGTCTTTTCAAGGTTTCAGCTTCTTCCTGGTTTAAGCTTGGGAGGGTGCAAGTGTCCAGGAATTTATCCATTTCTTCCATGTTTACTGGTTTATGTGCATAGAGTTATTTGTGGTAATACCTGATTGTAGCTTGTATTTCTGTGGAATCGGTGGTGATTTCCCCTTTATTGTTTTTTATTGCATCTATTTGAGTCTTCTCCCTTTTCTTTTTTATTAATCTGGCTAGCAGTCTATTTTGTCGATCTTTTCAAAAAACCATCTGGATTTATTGATGTTTTGAAGGGTTTTTCGTGTCTCTGGCTCCTTCAGTTCTGCTCTGATCTCAGTTATTTCTTGTCTTCCTCTAGCTTTTGAGTTTTTTTTTTTTTTTATCTTGCTTCTCTAGCTGTTTGCATTTTGACGATAGAGTGTCAATTTTAGATCTTTCCTTGCTTCTCTGGTGGGCATTTATTGCTATAAATTTTCCTCTAGACACTGCTTTAAATGTGTTCCAGAGATTCTGGTACATTGTGTCTTTATTCTTGTTGGTTTCAAAGAACATCTTTATTTCTGCCTTCATTTCATTGTTTATCCAGTCGACATTCAGGAGCAGGTTCTTCAGTTTCCATGAAGCTGTGTGGTTCTGAGTTGATTTCTTAATTCTGAGTTCTAATTTGATTGCCCTGTGTTCTGAGAGACTGTTTGTTATGATTTCTGTTCTTTTGTGTTTGCTGAGGAGTGATTTATTCAAATTATGTGGTCAATATTAGAGTAGGTGCAATGTGGTGCTGAGAAGAATGTATATTCTGTGTACTTGGGGTGGATATTTCTGTAGATGTCTATTAGGTCCGCCTGGTCCAGATCTGAGTTCAAGTCCTGGATATCCTTGTTAATTCTCTGTCTCGTTGATCTAATATTGACAGTGGAGTGTTAAAAGTTTCCCACTATTATTGTGTGGGAGTCTAAGTCTCTTTGTAGGTCTTTAAGAACTTGCTTTATGTACCTGGGTGCTCCTGTATTGGGTGCGTATATATATATAGAATTGTTAGTTCTTCTTGATGCATTGATCCTTTCACCATTATGTAATGCCCTTCTTTGTCTCTTTTGATCTTTGTTGGTTTAAAGTCCATTTTATCAGAGACTAGGATTACAACTTCTGCTTTTTTTTGCTCTCCATTTGCTTGATAAATCTTCCTCCATTCCTTTATTTCAAGCCTGTGTGTGTCCTTGCACGTGAGATGGGTTTCCCGAATATGGCACACCGATGGGTCTTGACTTTCTATCCAGTTTGCCAGTCTGTGTCTTTTGATTGGGGAATTTAGCCCATTTACATTTAAGGTTATATTGTTATGTGTGAATTTGATCCTGCCATTTTGATGCTAGCTGGATGTTTTGCCTGTTAATTGACACATTTTCTTCATTGTGTTAATGGTCTTTACCATTTGGTACATTTTTGGAGTGGCTGGCACTGGTTGTTCCTTTCCTTGTTTAGTGCTTATTTCAGGAGCTCTTGTAAGGCAGGCCTGGTGGTGACGAAATCTCTCAGCAATTGCTTGTCCATAAAGGATTTTCTTTCTCCTTCGCTTATGAAGCTTAGTTTGGCTGGATATGAAATTCTGGGTTGAAAGTTCTTTTCTTTAAGGATGCTGAATATTGGTTCCCACTCTCTTCTAGCTTGTAGGGTTTCTGCCAAGAGATCCACTGTGAGTCTGATGGGCTTCCCTTTGTGGGTACCCCAACCTTTCTCTCTTGCTGCCGTTAGTATTTTTTCCCTCATTTCATCCCTGGTGAATCTGTCGATTATGTGCCTTGGGGTTGCTCTTCTTGAGGAATATCTTTGTGGTGTTCTCTGTATTTCCTGGACTTGAATATTGGCCTGCCTTGCTAGGTTGGGGAAGTTCTCCTGGATAATATCGTAAAGAGTGTTTTCCAGCTTGGATTCATTCTCTCCCTCACATTCAGGTACACCTATCAAACGTATATTAGGTCTTTTCACATAATCCCATATTTCGTGGAGGCTTTGTTCATTTCTTTTCACTCTTTTTTCTCTATTCTTGTCTTCTCGTTTTATTTCATTGAGTTGATCTTCAGTCTCTCCTATCCTTTCTTCTGCTTGGTCAATTCGGCTGTTGAAACTTGTGTTTCACGAAATTCTCGTGCTGTGTTTTTCAGCTCCATCAAATTGTTTATATTCTTCTATAAGCTGTTTATTCTAGTTAGCATCTCATCTAACCTTTTTTCCAGGTTCTTAGTTTCTTTGCATTGGGTTAGCACATGTTCTTTTAGCTCTGAGAAGTGTGTTATCACCCACCTTCTGAAGCTTGTTTCTGTCAATTCGTCAGATTCATTCTCCACCCATCTTTGATCCCTAGCTGGTGAGGAATTGTGATCCTTTGGAGGAGGAGAAGCATTCTAGTTTTTGGTGTTTTCATCCTTTTTGTGCTGGTTTCTTCCCATCTTAGAGGCTTTATCTACCTATGGTCTTTGTAGTTGGTGACTTTTGGATGGGGTCTCTGAGTGGACATTCTTTTTGTTGATGATGAAGTTATTTATTTCTGTTTCTTAGTTTTCCTTCTAACAGTCAGGCCCCTCTGCTACAGGACTGCTGGAGGTCCACTGTAGACCCTGCTTGCCTGGGGATCACCTGTGGGGGCTGTAGAACAGCAAGGGTTGCTGGAGGTTTCTTCCTCTACTATCTTCATCCCAGAAGGGTATCCACCAGATGTCGGCCTGAGCTCTCCTTTATGTGTCTCTGGGTTTATGGGGGTCGGTGAGCTGCTTGAGGAGATAGTCTGTCCCTTATTGGAGCTCAAGTGCTGTGCTGGGAGCTCCATTCTTCCATGCAGAGCTGCTGGGCAGGTACTTTTAATTCTGCTGCAGCGGAAATCATAACCGCTTCTTTTCCCAAGTGCTCTGTCCTAGGAAGGTTTGCTTTATTTATAAGTTCTTTTCATGAGGCTGCCTTTTTTCATAGATGCCCTGCCCCGCACAGAGTAGTCTAGTCACAGTCTGCAAGCAGAGGTGTTGCTAAGCTGCCGCAGGCTTTGCCCAGCTGCTGTGTGAACTGTCTCGGTAGCGGAGGACTGCCTCGGTAGTGGTGGCCGCCCTTCTCCCCACTGAGCTGGACCGTCCTGGGTCCAGCTGCGCTTGCTGTGAAACTCTCAGTCCAGAGTGTTTCAGATTGCTTGTTTTGTGGGGGTGGTACCCGCCAAGCCAGATCGCCTGGCTCCCTGTCTCTGCTCCCTCCCTTTCAGTTGAATGAGCGGCTCTGTCTTCCAGGTGTTCCAGGTGCCAGTTGAAATGGCTGCCCATATTTGTGTGAGTTTCTGTATGCCAACCTGGCACCAGCTGAAACTGCCATGCTGAAAACTCATGGCGCTTTTTGGCCCGGGAATCTCCTGGTCTATGGGCAGTGAAAATTTGTTTGGAAATGCAGTGAGCACTCACCCTCTGTGTTGTTCTTGCTGGGAGCTGCACTCCAGAGCTGTTCCTATTCGGCCATCTTGGATCCTCTCCTCCTTTTTAATCTATTATTTAGGACAGAATTTAAAAATTTTGTGCTGACATATTTATTTTTATTGTTGGTTCCTAATTTAATTGCATTATATTTTTAAAAAAACACAAAACGTAATAAACATGCTGTATATGATGTTGATCGACTCTGTGACTGTTAGGTTGGTACAAAAGAAATTGCAGTTTTTGCCACTACTATTAACATAATATTTTGCAACAACATAATATATGGTCAGTTTTTATAATATATATGTACTTTCAAGGAATATATATATTTTTAAATTTATTGGCTGGGGAATATATATGTATATGTGCATAATATTTGACCAAGGTTGTTATTTTGGTCATTCTGATAATCTTTTTCAATTTTTATCATGTTTGATATGTCAGTTTTCTGATGGAGTTGTATTAAAGCTCCTGCTAACAATTGTGGGTTTTTCAGTTTCACTATTTCAGTTTTGCTTTATATTTTTTGGAAGTTATGCTATTAGTGGAAACAATATCATTATTATAAAATTTTGGTGGATTGCTCTGTTTATTATTACATTGAGTCTCTATTATTAATGCTTTGCCTTAGAAAGGTATTTCTTAGGTCAGGCACAAGTGGGTCACAGCTGAAATCTCAGCACTTTGGGAGGTGGAGGTAGGAGGATCTCTTGAGCCTGGGAGCTCAAGACCAGCCTGGGCAACATAGAGAAAACCCATCTCTACAAAAATATAAAAATTAGCCAGATGTGCTGGTGTGCAACTGCCATCCTAGGTACTCCTGAGATCACACCACTGTACTCCAGCCTGGACAACAAAGTGAGACCCTGTCTTAGATAAAAAAAGACGTTACCTCTTGTCTGATATTATTATTACAGGCTTTATTTTGATTAGCATTTTCCTAGTATATACATTTCGTCTTTTCAATCTTTCTTTGTGTCGTGTTTTAGTTGTGACTCTTAGAAGATGTGTGTAGCTGATTGTTAAAATTCACTCTATTATTATTTAGTATGTTGAATTTAATCCAATTATATACTCATTAGTGATCTATTTAGACTTATTAATATCTTATTTTGTGGTTTCTATTTACCATTCCTTCTTCCTCCCTCTCCTTTTATTTTCCCTTGCTTTCTTTTGGGTTGAAAAATACTGGTTTTCTACCACTGTGCTAGTATGAATACTACGTTACAACGTGCATGGTACTATATGCATTTCATAGTTTTGTGTTTTTAGGAGTTACCGTTAGTTATATAACACAGATACCTGCCGTGCATTATTTTAATGATGTCTAAAGTTATGCCCGTTTCTCACCTCCTCCTGAACACACATGAACCTCAGTAGTATGCTTGAAGTATCCACTCAACACCCTTCCCCATTTTTGTCTTGTTATTTTGATTTTACCCTTGTGTAAACTCGGACACATTGGTTTTTGCTTGTTTGTTTGCCTTTACTCAATGGTAAATTTACCACCATAGTTTCTCAATTTCTATTCTCACCATTGTTTCCTATGGTCCATACTTTCCCTCTTCGTTCTGTGTTTATTTCCTTGATGTGGTACTTTAGCATCACTCTTATTTGAGTCTATAAAGTCTGGATATGTCTTTATTTTGTTCTTTCCTCTCCCTCTCTTTTGTTTTTTTTTGTTTTTTGTTTTTTTTTTGAAATGGAGTCTCACTTTGTCACCCAGGCTGGAGTGCAGTGGTGTGATCTCAGCTCACTGCAACCTCTGTGTCCTGGATCAAGCGATTCTCCCACCTTGGCCTTCCGAGTGGCAGGGATTACAGGCACATGCCACTGTGTTAGGCTGATTTTATTTTTTTTAGACGGAGTTTCACTCTTGTTGCCCAGACTGGAGTACAATGACGCAATCTTGGCTCACCGCAACCTACGCCTCCCAGGTCCAAGCAATTCTCCTGCCTCAGCCTCCTGAGTAGCTGGGATTACAGCTACCACCATGCCCAGCTAATTTTGTATTTTTTATAGAGATGGGGTTTCCCCATGTTGGCCAGGCTGGGCTCAAACTCCTGACCTCAGGTGATCCGCCTGCCTCAGCCTCTCAAACTGTTGGGATTATAGGCTCGAGCCATGACACCTGGCATTGCTCTTAAACAGCAGTTTAAGGAGACAAGAAAATTCTAGGTTTTCATTGTGCCACAACACCCGGCTAATTTTTCTATTTTTGTAGAGACAGGGTTTCTCCACGTTGGCCAGGCTGGTCTCGAACTCCTGACCTGAAGGTGATCCACCCACCTTGGCCTCCCAAAATGGTGAGATTACAGGCATAAACTACTGCACCCAGCCGATTTATTCTTAGCACTTTGAAGCCATTCCTTCATTGTTCTCTGGCATCTACTGTTGTAGAAGAGAAATCTGCTGTCGATCTTATTATCACTTTGGATGTTTTTTTTCCCCCTGTGATAGTTTTAGGATTGTTTATTAAGATTTTGCTATATCTAGGTGTGAATTAATATTCATCTTGCATGATACCTGAGTGTACTTCCAAACTGTAGACTCTTATCTTCCTTCAATTACAGGAGAGAAAAGAGCCATTTTCCTCTTAAATATTGATTCTCCTGTATTCTGTCCTTTTTTCTGGAGTGCCTGTTACATATATCTTGGAATCTCTCACTTATCCTTCTTATTAACATATTTTATTAAAAAAAACTATTTGTCTCTGTTTATTTTATGTTCTTTGAGTAAGTTCCTTAATATTTTCTAGCTTACCAGTTCTCTCCTGATTGTGACCAGGCAGGAGTTGGTCCCATCTATTGGGTTTTTCATTTTTATGACTATATAATACTTTCTGTTTCTGATGTTTTATATCTGTCTTTAACATTTTTGTTCTTTTGTATAATTGCTTGCTCTTCATTAATAGAAGTCATTCCTTTATCATTTTAAAAATATCTTAAACACACATTAAAAAGTCTATTGTTTTATAAGCTTACTTTCACTAGAAGTGAATTCATGTTATGTAATTTTGTTGACTGTCTTTCTTGGTGTTATATTTTATTCATGTGCCTTAGAATTTAGATCTAGGATGAATTTTAATTTTGTAGGGAGTGGCTTTTTGTCACTTTTAACTTCTCTTTTAACCTCTTTTGTGCTCACATCTGTCTAGTGATTGTGGCTTCTTCCACTCAGCTTCCCAAGGCCCCAGTACAGAACCATGGTTTCTCTTCTGTGGTGATGTTGGGGATATCTGCATCCAGCCACAGAGCTGGGGCCTGGGGGAGGGGGTATAATTTGACTGATTCTTTGTTCTTCAGTCTCCTTGGGCCTGCAGATTGCCACATGTGGTAGCATCAGACAGGGGTTTGCATCTGAGTATGTTTTTCCAGCCTCATTTGCTTTTCCACCCCCAGCTGTAAGCAGAACTTGAACACAGACTCTGGTCTCATGGAGCGCTTTCAGATCCCTCTGCACTCAGCAGGAACCAGACTGCTGGCTCTTACAGCCTGTGTGCGAGCAAGAAGCCCAGCAGGCCCGAGGCTTCAACGTTGTTCATCACATTGTGTTTCTATTCATTGTCAGGTTCACGAAAATGTTTATTCTGTTTTTGAACATTGCTTGTCTTTCTGGTTTTCTTTTTTTGATATTTAGTCTATCCTTGCTACGTATTCAAAGCATAGGGAGTGCATACTTTGGTATTTAATCTATCCTTGCTTTGTGTTCAGAGCATGGAGAGTGCATCAGAGTTGAATTTAAATAGTCATTTTCACCAGAAGTAGAAGCTTGAGTATTTATATTTAGCTTCCAGCACCTAAAGGAAGTAACCCTGTAACCCTGGAATGTGGCCAGTTGCCCTGTAGGAATCGCGTCTATCTTTTTTATCTTTCTATCAAAAGTACCTGTCATGTCTCCTGCACATAGTAGATGCTCAACAAACAATATGTGTTCATTGACTGACCTCTGAAATATAATTGAGTGGCCTAAACAGCTAATGCTATATCTGTATTTATACTTATGGTATCAAACAGCTAAACATCACTGGGAAATTCAAGAATAGCAGAAAGGAACGATCATGACTCTTACCTGTGACTCCTGTTGAAAATGATCCTGTATGTTGTCTTTTCAGACAAGATATATTCATGTCAGTAGTTTGTGTTCTTGAAAGTAGAAACACTACTCCTTCTGTTAGACATTTTGCTTTCTGAAAATAGGACAAGTAAAACCTGAACAAGTGAGAACTGGTTCGAATTAAAGAGATTTCAGGTCCAACTCTCCAAGCCAAAGGGATTTTCAAATGGTTACTTTAAAATGTGAATCTATGTGTGGGCTTCTGTGGTTTCAGTAGTTATAGGAAATGGCAGGCCACTGTATCAGTCTGCTTTTGCTATACAACACACCATCCCAAAACACAGCGACTTAAGACAAAAAGATGTTCATTTAGTTGATGATCCTGTGGGTCAGCAGTTTGGGCTGGGGGCACTGAGTGGATGGGCCGGTGTGGCTGAACTCTGCTGGGCTCACTCACCTGCTGCCAGTCGGCTGCCAGATGAGCTGAGGGCTTGATGGTCCAGGGTTGCTCAGGTGGGATGGCTGATGTCTGATCCACGTGGTCTTTCATTCTCCAATTAGTCAGCCCAGAGTTAGGCAGGTGGAAGTGGTTACAGTGGGCCCCAGAGAGTGAGCAGAAGTATCTGTAGAGCCTCTTAGTAAGTACTGTTTTGGACTTTATAGCTATACAGTGTGGTTTACACTCTTCTATCCGCCCAAGCAAGTTGAAGCGTGGAAAAATAGACTTAACTTCTTAATGGGAGGAGCTGCAAAACCTGTGGCCACTTTTGCTATCTACCATGGCAACAAAATGTGGAGGCCCCACTCCCTACCCCGGGAGAGATTGTGTAACTTTCCTTAGATTCTCAGACTATTATCTTCAAAGTTGAGAATCGATATGTTCGATGATTTCACTACTGAACAACAACAAAAATGTTTAGGAGAGCTAACTGATGGATACATCTGTTACAACACTGCTTGGTGTGTGGAAATGAGATTTTTGATTTTTCCTATTGAAAGTTATGCCTTGTATCAAGGCATTAGGATAATTCTGACTTTTGTACTCAGCCTGAAAAGTAAGGATTCTTGTCTAGTGTACCAACTTCTGTTATGTGGCAAACCACCCCAAAATTCAGTGGTTTAAAGCAGACTGTTTATTGGACTCCTGTTTCCATGCCTCAACAGGTCGGGCTGGTCTCAGCTAGGTGGCTCTGATTCTGGGGTTGGACTGGTTGTCTCCTTGCTGGGTGTCTGGGCCACTTGTTTCTCTCCATTCAGTAAATTAGTCTGGGCTTATTCACAAGATAGCAAGGTGTTTCAAGAGAGTGGGTGGAAGCACACAAGATCTGTTATTGCCTAGCGAGGCTTGTTTCTGGGAGGTCAAAACAAGTCACAAGCCCATCCCAGATTCACTAGGTAGCGAGATAGACTCCAGCAGTAGCTGGGAGGAACTGCAGAGACGCAGGACAGGGAGGATGGGAAACCCTGGCCATTTTGTAGTCTTCTGTGTCTGTTCTCTTCAAGAAATTCCTTCTCACACTTCAAATTTAAGTTAAATACTGTCTCCACTTAGATTCTTCCTATTAAATTGTAATACTGTGTGTGTAATAGTAGTAGTAACTACACTTGCATTTAAAAGAACCTGCAGTCTTTTCACCATTAATTGATGGCACCTCCCTTACTATGGATTTGCATATTCATATTACTATTTTAAGGGCATAAACAGATTATGTTAATGTATTTTGTTAAAGAAAATGACTGAACATATTTTCTTCTTCCAATTTGTCTTCCTCGTTGTTTAATCCAACTGAACCGGTGCCAGACTTGCTTTTCTAAAGGGTTTCTCTGTGTTTGATGAAGACTCTTTAGGGATCTCTCACTTATACCCTTTAGCTTGGCATTTGAGAATCTGTGTGCTCTGGGCGTTGCCTAACTTTCAGATTTTTTTCCTCCATTCTCCCTTGCACTAGTTTAACTAGTTTTCACAGTTAAACACAATTTATTGCTGTTTTTTGAACACATTGGCCATATACAAATTGTCCTCAGCTCTTGGGCAACATTTTTGGTTGTTACAACTGTGTGTGGGGTGTGTGTGTGTGTGTTCATGCATGTAGTACTAGCCTTTAGCAAGTAGAGACCGGGAGTGCTGCTAAACATCTTGCAGTGCACAGGACAGCCCCCACAACAGAGAATTATCTGCTATAAATATCAGTAGAGCCAAGGCTGAGAAAACCTGTCCTATCCATTCCTGCCTCTAGCTCTTTTTTTTCATGATGCCTCATCCCAGAAGGCCTTGCCTTCAGTGCTGCCCGATGAAATGTTCCCTGTCCTTAAAAAGCCGGCTCAAATGCCACATCTTCTAGAAAACAGATCCTGCATGAACCCACTCCCAGTGCTGTGGGCTCTGAGAGTTCACTCTGTGCATCACTGAAATGCCTACCACTTAGTACATTTACAATAATTTGTATCTAGTACGATTAGTTTTTAATGGTTCTTATTGTTCCTTCCTTGTGTTTTAGTTGAATGTTTGTTGACTCTTTGGCTGAACTGTGTTCCTTGAAGACAAGTATCTCTCTTGCCTTTGTCCTACAGCACTTACCATGTGTTTTACATATAGGTGCATAATAAACATCTGTTGACTGCATGAGAAATGTATATCTTCCTATGCCTTTAGATAAGGTCGCCCTGTCCAACAATTTTCTTAAAGGACTTAGTTCAAAAAAATCCAACAAGTTGAATCCAAGTGTTTTTGTTTCTGTTTTTGTTTTTGATAATTTAGGTCAAAAACTGTGATAAATCATTGTACAATGCAATTGTTTATGTTTATTTCTGCAGCTGTTTAGTGAAAAAATAAGTGGTGCTGAAGGAACTAAACTAGACGACGAATTTCTTGACATGGAAAGGGTAAGAGCATTTCAATATGTAAATTGATTAGAAACTGACTTTCATTGTGATATGAGATATACCGCTATTGTAAAGAATATTCGAGTGGAAATCTAGGATGTTTAAATATAGGCGTGGATTATGCAATCCACAAGGCAGTGCTTTCCCACGACCCAGCCCACGTCAGATCCTCCCCCTGTAGCCACATCCAGCCTGGGCAAGTGGAGTAATGAGATCGATGTAGCTAACTGGTTCCCTCTAGTGGCGAGAAGTCAGAATGTGCAAAAGATGGGCAATCTTGGCAGTTATTGCAAGGCCAAAGTAATTGGTAGTGTATGTTCTGGATAATCAAAATGTATTTCCGGGACAAGATTTTTCAAATGCATAATTTATTCACCATGTGGAAGACTCAGGCTCTGTTCCTATGTGTTGCAGGAGCTACATAACAAATAACTTTTGTCCGGGTTCTGCCGCTAAAACTAGCAGTGTGAACTTGGAGAAGTTAATTTATCTTTTTGAACTGATACAGGGATGATAAGTGTGCCCTGCTTGTCTCACATGGATGTTGTGAGAATAATGCAAACATTAACATGTTTGAAATAACTTAGAAAAAATATGACTGGCTTGGGACAGAAATAATTGTAACGTGCTCCAAAGAAAAATGGTATCATCTCTGTCTCTTAACATGTTTCCCAGTCAGCTGTGTGGAGTTGCTTATGTTAACCACCAGCATTAACAACATACTGTTTCTTTCCTCATTGTCTGGGCCTTTTAAATATAGCCTTGTTTTAATAATTACACCCTCCCAGAGGGGAGAGGGAGGAAATGAAGCAAGGCATCCACCCTGAGGTGCAACATCAAGGCTGCAGATGGCAGCAGGTAGCAGAGATGTCAGCAGGTGCTGGGGAAGGAAGTCCAGCCCCAGGCTATGTACAGCCTGGGAGAGTATCTCCTCAGGATACCCTGGGTCTGGCCAGCTTATCTTCCAGGGAGTTCTCTGTTTTCTGGATGAGAGCGATTAAGTGTCTAGAAATGTTAATGCCTTGAGGAGGAAAAGCTTATTTTGTTTTTGCTTTTGAAAAAAACTTAATTTCTGTATCTTAAATCCATAGAAACATGTTCACACCGTTAACATACTTTAAATTACTTAAACTCTTAACATACAAAGATGTGATGTGTAGCTTTGTTACTAACAAAATGTTCAGTTGAAATGTTAAATTTGAAAGCATTTTTCAAGAGTTTTAGTGTCAGGTGATGGATTGAGATCCTTCTTACTTACCTCCTTTTCCCTCCAAAAACCCCAGTGAGTTACAGAAAAAAATATAGAGTCTATTATCTATTTTATTACAGCAGTGAAAAGCATGGAAACATATATGACCAGAAGTTTTAAAAACCTTCCAGAAGAGATGCATTAGATAGTATTAGACTCACCTAAAACATGATACAGAAATGAAAAAGTAATAGGAAAATATATTCTATAATAAATGCTAACCATATAAAAATAAAGGGACAATAGTAAAATCAAAATAAAATTTGATGCAAGAGAAGCACTAAATGAAAAAAGCTTTTTAATTATAAAAAGATACAGTCAATGTAGTTTATCAGGAAATTTTAATAGTTATGAACCATTCTGCTGTACATAACATAGCATCTGAATTTGTAAGGTAGAAGCTGTGAGAAATACATGGATAGCTGATAAAAATAGAAGTAGACTTCACATACCTCTCTCATAAAGTAGATTAAACTGACAATAACTAATAGGCTTATGGATGATTTGCATTGAATATGATTCATAACTTTGATTATAAATAAATATAAATATCTGCATTCCCCAAATGGATAATGTGCATTTTTTTTCCAATTCCTTTGGAACAAATACAGTAATGAATTATGTACTAGGTTACAGAAAAAAAAAACTCGATAAATTTTCCAAAGTGATACCATAGAACACAAGAATTATAAGGGTACAGCTTTGGAAATTTAAAAATATGTAAAAATAATTCTTAATTTAAAGAGGAAATGGAAAGTAAAATGACATTAGTTAGGCATGAGTGGCAATTCTGTATGTCAAAACCTGTGATATGTGGCTAAATTTTAAATGCATTTAAAGAAAATAAGTGTTGGGAGAAAATGAATAAATCATGCAATCCAAGAAGCTAGGAAAATAACAGCAAATTAAATCACTCTAGGAAGAAGGCAGAAAGCAATATGGATAAAAAATAGATTAATAAAATAGAAAACAACCACAAAAAGAAAAAATAAAACCAAGAACTTTTGAAAACCTGAAAAACAACAGACCTCTACCAAGTTTGACCAAGAGGGAGAAAAAGGAAAAACACAAATAAATTACATAAAGAAGAAGAAAGAGGATATGCCCACTGATAGCATTTTTAAAAGAGAATACCATAAATAAGCATCAGAAATGAGAGGTGCTAGCAGCTCTCTCACTCAGGGGCTGGGCCTAAGGGAGTCAGTGGCACAGGCTTTGGGACGCCTCATGGGCAGGGTGCCAGCATTAAACAGAAATTCCAGGCTTAACTAACCAGGATGCCTCCATACCAGGTTGACTTCACAAAAATAATCTTCACCACTCTGCTTTTCTCTATTTTTCTTAATGGTTTGGCAAGATAGTTGGATAGCATTTTGTTGACTTGAACAGACACACACACACACACACACTCTATAGTGTCCCTGGTTATTCTAGGAGGGAGATTTTGTTTGTTAAGCTACATGAGTTTTTGTTTGTTTGTTTTGTTGTTGTTTTTTGATGCTCATCTGGACTGTCCACATTAGCCAACATGTTTACTCTTCAATTTGTAAAGGGTTTATTTCTAGCTTTGATGCTTGGGCTGGTGGGTGGCAGCTCCAGTATGTGCATGTCAGGGTCTGTGAGGACTTGCAAGTTTTTGGTCCTTTGTTTCTTGGGCTTTTTTGTTTCAAAAGTTATAAAAACATCTGAAGTAGAAAATGCGCCCGCTCTAATTCCTCTCATCATCATCATCATCATTCTGAGGTGACCCTTAGCTTTCTGGTGGCTTTTCATGTCCAAAAGGGTTGTATATATCAAAGGGAACACTGTAAGTTGTGTTTTAATTAATATCTAATTTGTTACATTGTAAATCTAAAATCCTCATTTTTCTTAAGCTTTAAGCTGAACTTATGAATCTTATTTCCAAATTTAGAATTTTTGCTATGACAATCTTATAGTTAATTTTCATTTGAGGTTGGATTAATTAACCCATAAGCTTAACAGATTCAATCCTTAAATATTTACCACCAGTTATATAATTAAGCAAATTCTCTTAGACGTTTCAAACTATAATCACAAAGGCAATGTGTAGGATTCCCTCCAACTTCACATTAAATCTATAACAGCATTTTCCTAAGCCCTTATTTTCTTGTAACTCTAATTAAGACATAAACATTTAGGTTATTGGATTCTCTTAAATATTTCAAAGATCTTGGCAAGCAGCTGAACACACCAAAGAGAGCTCAAAGTCACAAAACTTGTTACTAGGCCAAATGCACACACACATACCCACTTGCACACACAGCACACGAGTATCGGTAATACAGGTTTGACTCCCTTTTTATCATTTCTGTACTGTCTTTTGAAACTTTCCTGGGGCTCCAAATTAATGTATTTAGCCCAAATTAATATATTTCGCTAAGGGGAACAAAAACGATTTCAGGGTGGTTAAGGTCACTTTGTTGCAAACTTGTGACCCTGGCCAGATCATAGTTTTCTAAATTACAAAAATGATTTGTCTTTATTATAAATCGCTCTGCAGCTTGCTGTCTTCCTTAGCAATGTACTTTGAATATCGATCTTCCTTATTTTTTTCCTTATGATTAAAGAATATTCCTTTACTTGGATGTTTCGTAATTTATCCAATCAGTCTCCTATTGATTTCCTTTTCAATATTACATAAAATGGCCTAACGAACATGTTTTTCCTTCACTGCAATTTGCTGGTGTGTTTCTAAAAGGATAAATCCTTAGAAATATAATAGCTGGCTCACTAATATGCCTATTAATAAGAACTTCTGCCTTGATCTCCAAAAACGTATCCTTTTGCATTCCTGTTATGTATGAAATGACCCATTACTCCATACCCATGTATACCCATATATACCTGATATTGGGTGTAATTACTCCACACCCATATATACCTGATATTGGGTATAATTGATTTTAAAATGTTTTAACAATACAGAGAGTGTAAAGTATCTCCTTTTTATTTACAGTTTTGAATATTTTTTCAAATCTTTGTAGGCAGCTTGTGTTTTTCCTCTTTTCCTTCTTTCTTTTTAAGACATGGAGTCTTGCTCTGTTGCCCAGGCTGGAGTGCAGTGGCTCAATCTCGGCTCGCTGCAACCTCTGCCTCCCGGGTTCAAGCAATTCTCCCACCTCAGCCTCTCAAGTGGCTGATATTACAGTCACCCACCATCAAGCCTGGCTAATTTTTGTATTTTTGTAGAGACAGGGTTTCACTATGTTGGTCAACCTGGTCTTGAACTTCTGACCTCAGGTGACCCACCCACCTTAGTCTCCCAAAGTGATGAGGTTACAGGTGTGTGCCACCTTGCCTGGCCTTTTCCTTCTTTCTTGTTTATTTAAATGGGAATTTTGAATATTATGGATACTAACCCTTTGTCTTTATATATTTTTGTTTGCCACTTTTATCAGACTTCATGTACTGAGTCTTTTCCTGTTCAGTTTTAAAGTTTTTATGGAGTCAAAATTTTGGTCTTTTATTTTTGGCATTTGAGTTTCGGGTCCTGGTTAGAAGTTTCTTCCCACTCCAGTATTTCAAAGTACTGTCCTCTATATGTTAGTCATTTTATAGTCTGTTTTTTTTAGATTGATATTTTTAACTAGGTATATAGTATGAAAAATCACTTTACTATCAATTTGCCAAATTGTAACAAAAAATAAAAAAATTGAAATTATGATGGGATTTGAATGAATTTTGCATCTTAATTTGGGGAGAACGCATATCTTTCCAAAATTGAATTTTCCCATCTAAGAATGTGGTTTTTCAAATAGGTGTTGTGAATGTCTCATAATAGTTATTCCTTGTTATTGCATTTTATTGCTTTTATGAATAAGATCTTTTTCTTTACATTTTCTCCTGGACTACTGATGGTATAAATAAAGCTATTGCAGCTTGCATTTTAATTTTATTGTCTATTCCCATATTAGCTCTCTGGTTAACTAACAACCAGAAAGTCCAGGAATGGTTTTGCACAAGGAAAGACTCAGTCTTAATCAGAAAGGGTTAACTTTTGGGGAAAGTTTGGGGAAGACTTTGATGTTAACATCTTCTGACCATAGCACAAATGAATGTTTATTGTATTATAATATTAATGATTATGATTCTTTTATTGTTGATGACTGAGCTAATTGCCAATATGAATCATTACTATGGTGTCCTTATATAAGTATAGAAATTCAAGTTCACGTATCAGATAGGGAGAGTTCATTTCTAGTGTTAGCTTTGAGAGACTTCCAAGTATATCTAATAATCTAATGGAGCATAATAACTTTTGCAGATTTTCTAAATATTACCTTAATATTCATTTTAATGTTGAAAGGAAAAGTAAATTAATATTCTCCAGCATCATTGGAAGGAAGTGATATTCCAAAATCAAAAACTGAAAAAATGTTGCCTCTCCCAAAAATGATGAAAATGTTCATTTGGATAAAATCATCATAATGGTGTTATAAGAATTAAATTAATGAAAATTACTCCTTTATTTGTTCCTCTGTGAATTTACTGAGTTTATCATTTACTAATGTTTTAAAAATTTTGCTTTTAAGAAAATAGATGTTACCAATAAAGCTGTTGCAGAAATTCTTTCAAAAACCACTGAATATCTTCAGCCAAATCCAGGTAAAGTTGAAATACTCTCTTGTTTATTTGCTGTCACAGACCCTAATAACCCATGTTTACTTGGTGTTTAGTTGACATAATCTAGAAACAATGTCCTCTGTGTCCCAGTAATGAAATTCAGTTTTTAAAGCTGCGTCTCCAGTGACCAAAGGTAGTTGCATTCAGTCCTACTGATGAGAAACAGAACAACAATTTCTGTGAACTTCAGTTGACATCGTCCGAATGGAGTGCAGGTCATAGCAACGAGGCAGTGCTGGGCAAAGGTTTTTTATGAGTTACTTCAGAAAGCCACTAAACATTTCGCAAATATTTTCTTACTCCCTTATTTCCTCTTTATAATTTTTTTTTAAATTCTGCTTCCGTGTACCATATACCTAGAAGTATATGTTAATTTGAAAGGGCTTTCTCTTCATGGCTCAAATGCTGGAGAAAGAAGGTGTGGTGAATATGAAAGATGGTGTACGTCCAGTGTCACATCAGCTTCTCCACAGAAGGTCTGGGTTTCTAGGTCCCCAAGCAGCATCTTGGGGACCTAGATGTTTTCCCAAGTTGTAAATTATAGGAACCAATAGAGGGCGCCTAAGCCTTGAGTTCTGTAGATTTCCGAAGCCGACTTTCCTTTTTAGAAATTTATTATTTGCATGGAGTTCCTGTGATTCCCTTGGCTGTAGGAATCAGCACAAACCTAACCATTTGAAAATTGAGAAAGTAAAAATTTAAGAATATAAATTTTATCAGATGTATCCAGACAGGTTCTTTCTAATTGCATTGATGATAATAGCTTTGAAAACCATAGAATGTATCTTCTCCCTGGCCGCATCAGTGATTGAAATGAGCCACGCCAATTTCTTTTCCTGATATGTCAGTCAACAAATATTTAATAAGTGCTTTCTCTGCACTAGAGGATTTTGGGGTGCTGGAATACACTATGAAGTCAGACAGATACTCCACCCTCAACCAGCTGACCCTTGAATGGGATAAGGAGGTGTTAGCCAACAATAAAAGTGTCCACTGGCCAGGGTCTCTAGTTATTCCTAGAGAAGAGGCAGCCCTAGCAACCTCTTAGCCAGTTTAATAGCTCTCACCTACATTCCTGCTGCATTCCACATCCCTCTCCGACAGTGGGAAGTAGACTCTGAGCACCTGGAGGGCAAAAGGCTGTCTCTGGAGTCCTAGTAATAAGCACAGCGTGTTGTTGCACAGGGCCCAGTGCAGCAATGAGTGAATACTCATTGCCTGAGTCAGAGGAAGTAGAGGAAGGTAAGACAGTGATGCCCATCACCTCCCTAGGGAGCAGGGGCTGAGCTGCACCTGGGACCAGCCATAGAAGGCTTGTGTTCACTAGGGATGGGGTGGGGGTGGTCTGTCTCTTTCTATGGTTCTGCCTCCCAAACAGCAGCACCTGCCTCCCATAATTCTGAATACCATTAGGCTGATTGAGTCCTTGGGAAGAGCAAGAGAGTGAGAGCCAGAATGATCAGTTGGTTGTTTGAAACTTCCTCCTTGGCAATTGTTTTTGTTTACATTTAAAGAAAAAGCATGTCGGTGTCACACAGGGTCAGTGACTGACTTCACGTGTTAGCAATTGCAAGCTTTCCAAAGGGTCTCACTTGAGGGGTGGTGCTCAGAAAAGCTTGAGTCACTATTATTTGAAGTCAGCAATGTGCACCATCATTTCTGTGGTTCATCGTGGCTGTGCAGCAGGGCACTTAGCACCCACCTTGGTAAAGAACCTAGAAAATTACGTGGGAAAATTAAATAGTTCACACACGTTCATTTCAGGCCTCGGGTCGCTGGCATATTGTTTAAGGTGATCTCAGTTTTGGCAGCTGTTCTTGTTAAATGCTATGTACCTGTCACCCCGTCTTGTAGCTTTAAAGAATTACAAATGACAATGTTTTTAAGCATACAGAGCTAAGCTAGGAATGCTGAACACTGTGTCGAAGATCCGAGGGCAGGTGAAGACCACGGGATACCCGCAGACGGAGGGCTTGCTGGGGGACTGTATGCTGAAATATGGGAAGGAGCTCGGAGAAGACTCCACCTTTGGTGAGTTATTCAGAGATCACCTGGGGGAGCTGGTAACTCCTCCAGTATGCTTTTAGGTTATTCACAAACCCTTTAGTTTAACAACCTTTGTTATTTTTCCACATTACCCAAGTAATACATGTTAATGGCAGGAGGTTTAGAAAAGAGATAAGTAAAATAAAGAAAAATGCTAACATCACCCGTAATCCCATATCCACTGATTGGCCTAATTAAACTCTGTTGTGTATCTTATTATTATTATTTTTGAGACCAAGTCTTTTCCCATGCTGGAATACAGTGGCATGATCTTGGCTGACTACAACCTCCGCCTCCCAGGTTCAAACAATTCTTGTGCCTCAGCCTCTTGAGTAGGTGAGATTACAGGCTCAAGCCACCATGCCTGGCTAATTTTTGTATTTTTAATACAGACAGGGTTTCGCCATGTTGGCCAGGCTGGTTTTGAACTCCTGACCTCAAGCAGTCCGCCCACCTTGGCCTCCCAAAGTGCTGGGATTATAGGAGGGAGCCACAGCACTTGGCCTGTTGTGTATCTTTTATGCCTTGTTTGTGCTTATTATATGTATTCATATGTACTTTTAAAAACGACAATAATCCCATCACTTTGGGAGGCTGAGGCGGGTGGATCACAATGTCAAGAGATTTGAGACCATCCTGGCCAACATGGTGAAACCCCATCTCTACTCAAATACAAAAATTAGCTGGGCATGGTGGCACGCGCCTGTAGTCCCAGCTACTTGGGAGGCTGAGGCAGGAGAATTGCTTGAACCCAGGAGGCAGAGGTTGCAGTGAGCCAAGATCGTGCCACTGCACTCCAGCCTGGCAACAGAGCAGGCCTCTGTCTCAAAAAACAAAAAACCAACCAACAATAAGGCCATAGTACATATACTCTTTGGTAACACTGACTCTATCATGATCCATATCATAAGACAATTAATCTTCTATGATATTTGTTTTTAGCGGCGACATAATATTCCATGTGTCATAGTTTGTTCAGTCAATCTCATTTACTAAATAAATTTTTCTTTATGTAAAAACATTTTACATAGCATTTACAGTAACCATTTCCATAGGTAAATCTTCGGGGATATCCAAAATTATATTCTTTGACATAATTTAGATTAAATGCCTAGTATAAAATGCCTGAGTCAAGTATAAATGCCTGAGTCAAGTATAAATGCCTAGTATAAAATGCCTGAGTCAAGAGTATGCTTATCTTTTTCAGGTTTTGAAAGCATATTCACAGCTCACCCTTCAGAAGGGCTCCACCCATTTGACATTGTTGCCAGGAGTGAGTGAGGGTGTGTTTCTCAATACAGTTCCTGACCCCAGGGATTATCTTTCTAGTTTACTTTTAAATAACTGATCATTTGATATGTAGTATATAAAAATGATATCTCATTGCCATTTTGGATCACATATGAGGTAGAAATTTTTGGGTGTTTGTCATTGTTTTTGTGAATTATGTGTTTGTGTCCTTAGCCTGCTTTTGCATTAGGAGGTCAATTTTTTTCCCTCCTGTCTCATGAGGTATTTTAAATGGTCAGGATATTTGCTCATTGACTGTCTTGTATGTTGATGAAGTTTTGTCCCAGGTAAGCATTTACCTCTGGACCTTGTTTATGAAGGTCATTTCAATGGAGAGAGATTTTTATTTTTTATTTAGCGAAGCTCTATAGTCTTCCTTTATGGTTTCTAGCTTTTTGGAATCATGTTTAGAAAATCTTTTTCATTCCACTCCCTGGCAAAGGATATAAATGTTTATTTATACTTGTTTTTGAATCCTGTATTTTCTTTTCTTAACTTTAAATTTCCAAGCTCCTGCATTTATTGAAGCTACAGTGCAATTGGGTTCTAATTTTGTTTTCTGACTAATAAATAGCTTGTTACAGTACTTTATGGAAAAATCCAACTTTCTCCTGATGTTTTGAAATGATTCTTTTATTTTAAATTTTTATACATTAAGCTCGTTTATGGTCTTTCTCTTCTATTTCTTGATCTATATCCTGTTTTGATTCAGTATCATGTTGTTTTAAGCATTGAAGTTTTAAAACATACTTTAATATATTTTACTAAAAATTTAGGTATTTTATTGCAAAAAGTTCATGGAAACATTTACTGGTTTTATTTTTCCAGGTGAAACTTAAGTCCCTCCTATTAAAGTTATTAAATTTTGATTGAGATTCATTTAAATTAATACATTAATGAAATTAATACATC
The DNA here is from genome assembly GCA_963573385.1 of Cacajao melanocephalus. Classification (NCBI taxonomy): domain Eukaryota; kingdom Metazoa; phylum Chordata; class Mammalia; order Primates; family Pitheciidae; genus Cacajao; species Cacajao melanocephalus. The sequence goes on from CAUYLG010018119.1 coordinate 46,979, forward strand.
GAGAAAGCAAATATTTGGCCACAGTAATCATTCTAGGAAATTGGAGAAAATATCTTTTGAAAAAAATTTTAAAACTCAAGCATCCAAACATTAATTAGTGACAGAGGGTAACATTATATCTTAGAGCAGTATAATGTGAATTTTATTTTCATTCCAAGGGCCAATGGGGACAAGATGGCTTATTTCTTACTCTGAAAGCACATCAGTGAAGGGAACAGGTGGGACTGCCAGGCAGGCCCTGAAATCCAAGGATGCTCCTGCTGTGCACCTGGCCTTGGTGACAGCCAGACAGTTTGGTAGCTTCCCAGGTGCCCAGCAACCTAAAGGAACTCTGGTTAAGGAAGAGAACTGATGTCACCAGGGCATCAGGAGCAGATGGACTTCTGCTGTTCCAGGAAAGAGGCTGTGCCGTTGGATGTTTTCTTTTGGGGGGCCACATGCTGGCACCTCCTACAGTACAGAAACCTCAGTGGGTGGAAGCTGAGCCACAGACCCGTGTGGAATTTGACAGCACCAGTCTCGGGAAAGGAGAGGGAATGTCAGATTTAGGGAGGTGGTGGCCCCTGTTCAGAGCGTCATCTTTGGAGTCTCCAACGTATTTGAAAATGTTTCTGTCATTGACATTGTGAGGCACTGGCACTGGTGGCAGAGGGGCTGGGTTTGGGGGGTCAGGCAATACCATTTCTCACCATTTGGGCAGGAAAAGAGTACACAGGCTAAGAAGGGACATTTCATCTTCATTTAGGAATGATTTAGAAACACATTTTGGAGAGTTGAGCTAGGGAAATTTAGCTTCCAAGGAGGAATGAAGCTACCACTGGGTCCGAATGGAGTCCTGGGAAAGCCCTTTTTTAGATTAACAGTTCCTACTTCTGTTTTGCAAGGTCCTATCTAGTATGTTTATAATTTTTTAATTTTTTAATTTTTTTTTTAAATTTTACTGAGTGTCGCTCTGTTGCCCAGGCTGGAGTGCAGTGGTATGATCTCAGCTCACTCTGCAACCTCTGCCTCCCAGGTTCAAGTGATTTTCCTGCCTCAGCCTCCCCAGTAGCTGGGATTACAGGCTTACACCACCATACCTGGCTAATTTTTGTATTTTTAGTAGAAATGGGGTTTCACCATGTTAGTCAGGCTGAGCTCGAACTCATGACCTCATGACCTGCCCGCCTCAGCCTCCCAAAGTGCTGGGATTACAGGTATGAGCCACCGCGCCCCGCTGCCATCTCTGTTTTACAGGTGAATACGTTGTCCGTGCCCTCGACTGATGGGGGAAACAGCTCAAAGGTCAGACTTAGGCTGGGCTTTAAGGTCTTCTTCAAGCCTAGAAATTGAGCAACCTCAATCTTCATCTTTTTACAAGATCAATTTGGAAAACCCCAAATATAGGGAAAAATAGTTCATTCTAGTGCAGCATTTGCCAGGCATGTTTTCTAGAGACCCTGCAACCCTCATTGTACAGATAACTAGAGGGCACCTGGTTTGCAATAATCTTGCAAATTACTACAGATTGACTGGACTGAGATACCACTCTGTAATCCAGGAAAAACTGCCTGTCACTACCCAAGCCAGAAAGGCTGGCCTGGGCCCCAGTGCACCACCAGACCCCCACCCCACCCTGCTGACAGGATGTTCTATGTGATACCACAGGCTTTCTTTGACATCAGAGAGGGCAGGGAGCCTTAGAACCTTCTAGAAGGATACAGGGAGTAGCCTTGAGAAGATCCCACAGCTAGAAGCTGAGATGTTTTGTTTATTTCTATTGTAATCTTTACTGGTTAACACTTAGTCCCATGAGTGAATCCTTTCATTGTTTACAAAGAGATTTTATTTTCGAGCTTCCAAGGAACCCTCCGTGCCAGTTTCCAAAGTACCAGTTTTTTAAAAAGGATCTTTATCCCCATCTAGTGGCCCAAATGATAAGTACTTCGGTCTGCCAGCCTCAGCTGTATTTTCTGTGGTGGTGAAGTGCAGAACATAGGAAAACGCAGAAAATTAGGAAGCCTTGCTTTTTCTTTTTCATTCTGATCCAGGATTCAGAGGCCCTGGAGCAAGGACCTTGCTACACCATCACCCACAGACTTTTGGTAAAGAATGAAATAAATAGCACTGTTAACCTGGAGTAGTCTCCCGAAGAACCTTTTGTATTTGTGTTTTCTATTCAAGGCAATGCACTGATAGAAGTTGGTGAATCCATGAAGCTGATGGCTGAGGTGAAAGACTCTCTTGATATTAATGTAAAGCAAACTTTTATTGATCCACTTCAGTTACTACAAGATAAAGATTTAAAAGAGATTGGGGTAAGTCTTCCAGGATATAAATATACCTGTTGCAAAATGATGTTTATATTTAAAATTATTAGAACGTTTCAACAGGGACTCACTGAGGGAATCATCTTATGATACTTGTAGATAGGGTAAAAATAACTCAGTTTTATTTTCCTGGGCTCACTGGGAAGGAGTGCCAGGATCATTAGCCCTATCTACCCTGGAGATAGGACAAGATAATGGGAGGGGATGTAAGCCATGTTCTTCCAGCTGGAAATTCTGTATCTAGTTGAAGCTAGCTCAAAGCCAGGCTAAAATTCCGTATTTCTGCACCATTTGTCACATAAAGTAATTGCATAACTTTGCAGTTGATTTTTTTTATTATCAAAATCATACCATAGTTGCAAGTTTTGATGTGTTGCCCTGGTGGTCATTATTTTCCATTACTTCTCAAGATAATCAATACCTATAAATTGAATGTTTCATTTGGAAAACTGTTAAAAATGGCTTGCGTGGGAACTTTCAGGTACCTGGAAGTAACTGCATACCACTTGCATGGTGGCATTTTTGTAGATGTGCAAAAACAGCCCCGAGACTTCTACGCCACCAGGGACTTCTACTCTGGAGATACAAGCACCCTCTTATGGATAGGCACAGAAGATGTTCCTCCAGGTGCCCTCCAGCATGATCTGAGGGCAGCCTGGGTCAGCTTAGAGGCCATTTGGGCCTTGGGCATATCCTGTTTTCCCTTCTTCAGACCTATTGATTCTCAAAGTGTGGTCCCTGGACCAGCAACATCAGCATCACTTGTGAGAAATGCACATTCTTGGGCCCCATCCCATACCTCTTGAATCAGAAATCTTGGGGGTGAAGCCCAGCAAGTCTGTGTTTTATAAAGTCCTCCAGGTGATTCAGATCCATGCTAATGTTCAAAAACCACTGTTCCAGCCCATCCTTTCCAGACGGGGAGACTGGGGTGTGCAAATAGTGAGAAAGCACAAAGCAAAGCGTCACCAGGGAGCTGGAAATAATTCAGTGAGGCTGGGTGGAGTTCATGTGGTGAAGGGGTGGCAATAAGGCCACAGAGGAAAGGAGGGACCAGGCTGTGAAGGGCTGAGGGGCTGCATCTTCACTCCACTGCCTGTGGGCAGCTAGGAAGGTTCGCAGATCAGGAAGGGCGCCCTAGCTGTGGGCTGGAGAATGGACAGGAGGGAGTGCGATGTGATGCCAGGGGTCAAGAGCGGTCTTTGTCCTTTCACCCCTTCTCCTGGTCGAGTCACCTCACTCCTCAGTCCAGATATGCTTTCCTTTGGGAAGCTGTTTGTTCTTTTGCTAGACTCCATGGGATGCCCCTTCTGTGCCCCCTACACCATGAGCACTATTGCTTACTTTTTGCTCATGTTGGGCGGTCCATTCCTTGGGGTGAGGCGTTGTGGTTTGTTCCTTGGTGTAACCACAAGCCTGCCACGTGGTTTGTGCTCACACATTATTTTAATTTTTGTGGGTATGTAGTAGGTGTATATGTTGGTGGGGTATAGGAGATGTTTTCACATATTATTTTTGAATGGCCGATTCTAGAGAAGTGTCAGCATTGCTCCTTCACCTGGCCAGCCACAGACACATATGTGGTCCTGAGTAGTCAGTGGGTGAAATGTGTATAATACACTTATTCTGAAATATTGCAGTTCCCTATGCAACAAAATAATTTTCTAAATGCCGTCTTGTTACTCAGCTGCTGTTTGATGTAGAACTGTACATCTAAACTTAAATTATGTGGATGATGGAAAATGAAGAGTCCAAGGTTTAAGAAGCCTGTCACAGTCTCAGCTATGCTCTGTGTCGCTCAGAAATCAGGGGTCAGGAGCCTGTTTATTTGACACACGGCTAACTTTCAGGTGTTTGTGTAGAGGTACAGAGGGATTAGGGACCAACCCAAAGTCACAGAGCATAGGAAAGAGATGCTTCTGACTCTCTGGGTCCCATGTGCTCTTTTCACCGAGTCATGGAAATTAGAATCAGTGCTTCCTGCTAAAATGAATAGTGCAAGTTATCTCTGTGCTTCAGTGGGATGATCAGTTTCCACATACACTTTAGATGGCAAGTATCTGATTTCCAAGGATTACAGCCATAAACTCTCCAGGGGCCCCTCCCTTGTCCTATATAGCTATACCCCTCTACACTGTTTCTGACATGGGGTCTCCTGCTTGGACATAAACTGTGATGGGAAACCTACTGCTACACAAGGCAGCCTGTTCCATGAATGGACAGCTCTGTTATAGAGGTTATAATATTGTTTAGGAATTTTACCACTTCAGAGGTCGTCTGTGAATCTCTCTCCTTTGTATTCATTAACAGCGTTTTATGCAACTTATTTCATGATTGTTTGGGAACTTTATGGAGATCCATTAATATTCCAAGGGATAGTAGAAATCTGTATTTTTATCGTCTACTTACTACTTAGGAGTTGACAAGAGTGCCAAAATAAATGTTCCTACTATGTTTTGCTTGGTTAACCTGGTTAGGAATTACCTGGACATTAAGAAGGCTGAAGTGAGGGATCTTATAAAGAACATTGGAAAATAATATCTGAGCATGGATCTGAGCATCTTTATGTGCCATACAGACACTCATTCTGTCACTGATCTGTCCATTCATTCCTTCATTCCACAAATATTCTTTGAGCACCTGAAGTGAGGGGAGCCTCCATCAGGTGCTGGGGTGCTCTCAACAGCAGTGTAAGGTGGGTTCCTGCCCTCTGGAATCTAGGCCGAGGAAAAGCAATGACCACTTTCATGGAAGTAATTTTTTGTGCCGGGTTTTGAATGTAGTGCCTCTCTGAGGGACTCCTTTCTCTTTTTTTAGCACCACCTGAAAAAGCTGGAAGGCCGCCGCCTGGATTACGATTATAAAAAGAAAAGAGTAGGTAAGATACCAGACGAAGAAGTCAGACAAGCGGTAGAAAAATTTGAAGAGTCAAAGGAGTTGGCTGAAAGAAGCATGTTTAATTTTTTAGAAAATGATGTAAGTATTTAAATCAAACAGGAGACGTTAATCTAAATGAATAAAACGTTGAATATGTGACTATGATTAGCATGTTGAAAAGGCTCTAAAGCAGGGCTGTCCAATCTTTTGGTTTCCCTGCGCCATATTGGAAGAAGAATTGTCTTGGGCCACACATAAAATACACTAACACCAGCAATAGCTAATGAGCTTTAAAAAAATTTCAAAAGACTCTCATACTGTATTTAAGAAAGTTTACTAATTTGTTTTGGGCCACATTCAAAGCCGTCCTGGGCCACATGTGGCCTGTGGGCCACAGGTTGGATAACCGTGCTCTAAAGCCTTGGTTGTTATACAAGTTTCCAGAGTTTTTTCCTATCTCCTACCTCAGAGATTGCTTCAGACATCCAGCAAGCCTTGCTCACATCTGTTTTTTGGAGACGGGGTCTCACTCTGTCGCCCAGCCTGGAGTGCAGTGGTGTGATTGTGACTCACTACAGCCTTGACCTCGCAGGCTCAAGTGATCCTCCCACCTCAGCCTCCTGAGTAGCTGGGACCACAGGCATACCACCAAACCAGGATAATTTTTTGTCAAGATGGGGGTTTCACCCTGTTGCCCAGGCTGGTCATGAACTCTTGGGTTCAAGCCATCTACCTGTCTCAGCCTCGAAAGTGCTGGGATTATAGGCATGAGTCACTACACCCAGCCCCTGACTCATATCTTAAATCTTGAGGAGTCCTGTTTATCCTAGGATTGCTTCAGAGGTTGTCTCTGAAGATTGCGAAGTAGACTGGCTTTTGAATGTGAGGCCATAGCATTTGTGGTTTCACAGGAGAATGAAAAGTCCAGGTCATGTGGTAATTTGCCATTTTGCTAAGACTGAAAAGCAGTCGGCAAGGGAGATGTTTAAGAGACAGCAGCTGTCATCCCCAGCTCTCTGATGCCTTTACCTGTCATAGCGCACATTCAAGACACAAAAGCAGGACCTAAATTTTTTAGCTGTTCCATAGTGGTGCTTGTGGGCTTGGGAATTGTAAAGGTCTCGGGTCTTATCCCTCAGAAATGCCAGCCTTCTATTGTATTGTGGTTCCTGCCACTTGCTTTGATTTGATTTGTTTAAGTAAAGTCAAATGCAATGGAATTAAGGAGGCCTGGTGACTCCTGACCGGGCAACACACAGGTGGGGGCGGCCTCCCTGCTCGGCCTTGGGTTGAAGGGGCCACTGGCACTGTGACTGCCTGAGTGAAAGAGGTGTCGGCAACCTGCCTCCTCCTTAGCCCCTGCCTCAGCCTGGGCTCAGTGATACCAGGAGCCATCTCAGCCCCAGCATTAGCTTGGGTCCTAATTGTTAAGCTTTTAAACCTGTGGGAACAAGTCGGGAGGTTTATTTATCCTCAAGACCATGTTGTACTTGTAACAGTTGATTCAAAGGTACACTGAGGTCTTACATCTTTTGAGTCAAGTCAAATAAAATGCATTGACCACCATGTATTTACCATGGTGATGTGTGGATGTGTGAAGGGATTATGTCCAATACTGACAAGACATTCATCCTGGAGAACTTATTCTCCCAACTGGAAATGCCAATTTGAAATTTCCCATGCTCACTAAACCACTGAGGCCTGAAAAGTACACTCTACCGTGTTATTCCTTGAAACTTTTTTTTTTTTTTTTTTACTTTGAGAAATAGGAGGAGGTGTGACAGTTTGGTATCTCTGTTTTTCTTTAAATATATAAATTTTCTCTTGAAATTGTCCCTAAGCAACAGCCATTCTGTTTTGTTTCAGATTGCCGTATTGTTTTGAAGTCTTCAGAAAATGTATTTGAAGTGTGACGTGTATCAGATACTCCTTGTGGGGCCACAGGGAATGTTGCCCTCCTGGCCCTGGGCCCGTTCGTGGTTTAAACTCTGAGATTGTGTCTTGTGTGTCAGATGTATCATCTGACCCACTTGTTCCATTCATTACCTTCATGCGGGAACCACAATGATGAGTTTTTGCAAAGTTCTCATGAGAGAAGCCCGTCTCGGCCACGCCAGCCTTGCAGTTGACCCAGGAGACCTCAGCTTTCCCCTTAGCATCAGTCAAAGGTCGAAAAGGATCCCTTAATTATAAGAGCTCAGTCATTTGTCCCATGTTTTGACAGTGACATGTATTCGGCCTTTCACAAATGGGCTAAGCCCTCCCACCCTGCACCGGCAGAAGTAAGAGCTGGTTCCCTAGCCCAAGCTCCTCAGGGGCCCTGGTGCTGGCCTTGCCCCACCTGGTTGCAGTGTTTCCTCCAAGGCTTCCTGTGGGAAGTTGGCCTGTGGTTGAGTGGAGGTTTCCCCTGTTCAGCTCTGGGGAGTCGAGGCTGCTTCCTCAGCCTGGATCCTGGGGTCTTCACCTTCACAGGGAGGGGTTCTCTGGCTTCTACTTCTGCCATTGAGGTGGGAGGAGATCAATGTTAGGAAACAGAGTGGGGCTGCCCAGGCTGCCTGGGAACTAGGTTCTTCCCTTCCTCCCTCCCCCGTCTCTCCGGCTGTGTGTAGCTGCAGTGGCTACTAGGTGTGCCGTGGCTGCTGGCTCTTGCAGTAATGGTGGTGACAGTGATAAAGACAGTGGTGATGATGATGGCAGTGACAAGAGCTACCATTCACTGATGCCCCATGATAATGAGGCTAAGGGGGTGCTGTTGATGGTCCCTGTCACGGTGTACTTGCATTTACCTTTTCTCCTACCCAGGTTAATAGCTGAGGAGACTCAGAAATGATTATGTAGACTTCAGAAGCCCATCTTCACTCTGCTTGGGATCAACAGCAGTTAGATCAGAGGGCAGCACCTCATCCTTTTCCATGTCAGTGTGTCTGTGCCATAGGCAGGTGGTCTGAGCATCCTCTCCTGTTGACCAGGCAAGATGGGGAAAAATCTCCTCTGGGTCACTCCTTGGACCTGACATGCCAATACTGATACTGTCTGGTGCTTGGGGACAAACAGAGAATGTGACTTGTTGGGAGAAAGAAAAATTGCCAATACATGGTGGATGGGGCATACATTGAACCCTTGGCCTTGTGTTTGGCCCATCTCCAACAACGAGGCCAGAGCTGGTGGTTCTGCAGCCCATAGGACTCTGGCTCCTGCTCCCTCTGAGTCATCACCTGCATGTCCAACCTTGGTCACCCAACCTCTTGTTGCCATGTTGCTTCCTTTCCTGGTGGGGAAGCCTTGCGTGATGAGCCGTGCTTCAGGATAGCTGGGGAGGGCTGGATTTCCTGGCCGAAACTAAAGATGGCTGGGACCTGTTCTAATTGCCATGTCAAACACAGTGGGTCTTCGGCTGCTGCTGCCTGATGGATTGGACGGTGCTTCCACCTGCTCTGGTACCCACTGGAGACAAGGTGCACAAACTGTCAAATGAATGGCTGCAAGGAAAACCTGGTGGCAGGCAGCGGAGGCCCTGATACTTCCTCCAGACACAAGTGGGACATGCTTCTGTTACTGTGGTGGGAAGTGTGGGGATGTCAGTCACAGCCATTCACCCTTTGGGCTCTGACCCATGGAGGAAGTGACACAAAAGCCAGATTGGAATCAAGGGACAGCTCCTTAACTGATGAGAACACCAGAAATTTGTAAAATACAGACCTCCTGGTCCACTGTGCTGAAGGACATGGCCTGGGCCTAAAGTCCCAATGGCACTTTCTCCTCCTTGCACCCTTGGTGGATGACAGCCAGCCTGCCTCACCAGCTAGACACAGCCTGATGCTGAAACTGGGTGAGGGGGAGCCTTGCTGGCCCCAACCCTGCAGAGCCAGTGACTGAGGCAGAGCAACCCATCCTACTAACTTGGGAGCACCCCCAGCCTCATCCACGGGAGGAGGATGAGGAGGGGCTGGAGACAGGACTTAGAAGCATTCGCTCCAAAGAGAAAGCGAATAAGCAGAGAAAAGTGAATGAAGGGAAACCCTCTGCAATGGGTGTGCTTGGTGCTCTGGTGCTACCTGCCCATCTCTGTCTGGGACTGACAATTCAGAGACCAAAATCTCACTCTGAGGGAAGAGCTGGTGCCTTCTCCAGCCCTCTTGTCTTGTTGTCCTGGGTAAGACAAAATAAAAGCTTCACCAGGGAATGCCTCAGAAGAAATTGTTTGCCAAAGCTCTGACTGATGTGAGGAGAACCCTGACTTGGTCTCTCCTGAGTCTCCAGATGCAATAGTTTCCAGGGTTTTCTGGCCAACAGGCCATTTGCAGGGGTTTCCAGGGTGTGATCATCCATCTGGCCTCACCTGTGCATTCTCCCAGCAGAGAAACAAACCAGGGGAGCCACACAGGATCACGCGCCAGCCCCTTGCCCAGAGAGCAGGGCTCTCTAGGAAGCCATGTTGGAAGGGGAAGCTTGGGCCTGGGCCCACAATAGAAGTCCAATGAGCTATTCCTGGCCTGAAGTCTAGACCTTGGACCTCTGCAGTTGGCCCACAAGGCCTGAGCTCCTGCAGGGAGAGTGGGTGCAGGACCACGAAGCCAGATGACACATGATCTTGTGGCCACTTCACAAATCTACTTTCTTGAGAAATCCAGAGCCCAGAGCCAGGTCCCTACTGCCTTTCATCACAGTGTCCAGACACCCTGGTTATTAGGGCCAAGTGGGTGCCAGCCCTGCAATCTCACCAGTTAGGTAGATCAGTATAGGAAGGGGAGGTAGAGAGACGTGGCGTGCTCACTCTGACATTCCGAGTAGAAGTTGTATCTATTTTCTCATCTATTTTTGGCGGAACTGGGAATGGGAGAACGAAGAAGAGTCTGCTTTGGCCCCACACTCTGGCCTTTGGTTGTCTTGTGAGTAGGAGCTGGAATGGAGACATTGAGCATCTCTTCACATCTTGTCTGAGGCTGAGCAGCGTCGTTATTCTATAGAGAGTGATGCAAGCCAGGACGTCTTTTCTCCAACTTTCCAGGGATCCAAGAGGGGCAGCCTCATGACTGATTTCTTGCCAGGCCAGGCTGGGCCTGGCAGGGTTCTGAGAGATACCCAGGGCAGCCTTCCTCTTGGAGAAAAGTGTGGGAAAGTCAGCAGGCTGGTTACTAGCCTTCATTGGTGTTTGTTAGGAACAGTAAATCACCCATAGGCTTGTTAACACACTGTCACCTCTTCTGTCTTTGCAGAATTTATTCCTCACAAGTTACCATTAGCAATATAGGTCTTTGACATTAGCAGAAATCAGAGATATTCCATAGAAGATGCCTATTTCAGTCCAGTGAGCCCAGCTACCTGCAGTACTGGCTCTCTTGGTATACATTCCGCAGCTATGGGATCCTCCCTCCATCCACGGGTTCCCAAGACCAGTAGAATTACTACATTCCAGATTCCTGGGGTCTTTCCCTTGGTCTAGAGTAGCATTTTCCAAAATCCATTCCATGGGATGTTAGTGTGTTTCGCATTAATAATGTCTCTGTGGTCAAATAAGTTTGGGACACCCTGGGTTAAATAAAACGAAACAGAGTTTTCTTTATCACAAGACTTTTCAGAGTCTTTATTTGATAGTATGAAAGATTAATCTCTAAGCAGTTCCTAAGAGAAAATACAGTTGGCAGTTTACCAAATGTATTTGACCACAGAATTCCATCACATTATTATATTATTACTAATGTTTCAGGGACTGTAATGTGTCGAATAAGACACATTTGGAAATACTAACTCGTGGAAAGCATACCCAGCGTGGTATGAAATACCTGAATTCTGTTTCTGGTTTTGCTTCTGCTCAGCCTCTGGGAAAATCATGTCACCTGACTGGTATCAGGCAAATTAGCAACTGCATTTGAGAAATTCTTTAGAAGGATAAAGTGCAGAATAAAAGTGTAAGGGATTATTATCCATGCTATTAATTTAATTGCCTTACTCAAACTTTCTCAGAAACTGAATAAAGGCTTTTGCCCCATTGGAAAAGGCGTCTGTTTATGACCAGACTGTAAAATTCATGAGAAATTTTCCATAGCTTCTCTGAGGAATCCAAAAAGAGTGGAGGTCTTTGATATGATAGAGCAAGAAATCACTGGTATTATCACAATGTAAATTGAAGATGACCTCTATTGGAAATGCACCTTTTCAGTTGTGAAAGAGGATGGCTTGCCATCTTTCAAAGATGTACAGTTCTTTATTCATGCATGCCAAACACACTTGCAGACCCCAGGTCTGGACAGGCTCAGCTGCTCACATCCCAGTTCTTTCCCTGTCCTCGCCATGGTCTTCAGGGTGTGCTACTCTGCTTACTCACCCGGCTGCTCACCAAGTCCCTTGGTAAGTGATTGCTAAAGGGTCAGAGGAGGAAGTTTTCTAGCCCTGCTCCTTCTCAGCTATCCCAGTTTCCACAGACCTCTTGGAGAGTTGACCTAAGGCAGCCTTTGTTACAATATGCAGTCCTTTGAGCCATTCTTCCTTTGGGTACAACCTGAGTCCTTTGCAGTTGGCCCACAACCGGGCTAATGGCTCAGATCTTATGCAAGAGTCCACGGGGTTTCCACCACTCTTAGAAACTTTCAGTATCCTTAGTCCACTATAGTTGGGGACATCTATTCTCTGTTTCTATCCCCAGGACCAAGGTACTCCCAGTGGCCTCATATGCTGCTAATCCTCCGTTAGTTTTCAGCTAAAGAGAGGTTTGGAGTGAAGTGCATCCACAGGTGACACATGTGTCACCTGTGGTTTGTGCATTGTGCGCAGTCTGTCATGGGAGAGAAATTGAGCTCATTCCTGTTTTGGTGTTACCCCTCAGAAGAGAGTGAGGGGCCCTGGGGTACAGCAAAGTCAGCAGTGAAGTCCGCAGGCCCAGCCACATGGGCCCATTGCACCATGAGCTATGTGTCTCCAGGCAACAACTCCCATCACCGTGAATGCGGGACCCTGGCCAGCACTAATCTCATTGTTAGGTTTTTGCATAGTTAGAGGATGGGCTAAAGCAGCTCTGTATCAGTTTCCTATTGGAGCCATAACAAATGACCGGAAACTGTAGCTTAAAGCAATACACATCTATTGTCTTCAAGCCTAGAGTCCTAAAATCAAGGTGCGGGCAGGGCCACGTTTGTTCTGGAGGCTCCAGAGGAAGAAGCTGCTTCTTTGCCTTTTCCAGCTTCTACAGGCCACCTGCATTTCTTGGCTCATTCTTCACTTCCTCCCTCTACACAGCCAGCGGCATAGCATCTTCACATATTCTGACCTGTTTCCATTGTCACATCTTGTCTGACCTCGGCACTTCTGTCTCCCTCTTAAAGGACCTTGTGATTATGTTGAGCCATTCAGACATTTCAAAATAATCTCCTCATTTTAAGATCCTTAACTTAATCATAACTGCAAAGTCCCTTTTGCTATGTAAAATAATGTATTTGCAGGTTTGGGGAATTAAGACTTGGACATCTTTGCAGGTTCCGTGATTCTATCTACCTCAGGCCCCTCTGGTTATGATTCCATGACTCTCCCAGGTAGCTTCACAGCCCTCACTCCACGCATTTGTCATCCACCAAGGCCTGTGCCTCTTTGACCTGTAACCTACGTGGAGGTCTGCTTGCATGATGAGTTTTTCACTTCAAGCATCAGCTGAGTGTGAGCCCATCTGTAGCAGCTAGTGTGCTTCACTTTCAGAAAAGGGAGTAGATTCTCTGGAAATCCAGTTCCTCGGCATGTATCGTGAACATTTTCACGGGTGAGGTCACACTTTGCTCTCAAGATGGCACCAGCAAAGTGGCAGCCCAGGTCTCAGTCCAGAAGTAGAATTAAGCTTTTCTCTCTATCTCAAGTGACGTTCTCTGATTCAACAGATGGACTGTTAAAATTCCAACAATGGAAGAAATATTTACCTTCTGGTCAGGTTTTGATTCTTGCTAGGCCTGAGTGTGTTGCTTTATCTTGGTTCTGCCTGTCTAGGTATTTATTTCTAATTGTGGTTTGGGAGGCTGAGTCCAACTGTGTTGGTCCCCATGGTCCCCTGCACACAGTTCAATGCTCAGGACCTGGGGGACAGCTGGAAGCTTACATTTTCTGGAATCAAGAGGAAAATGATCTACTTGTGGCACACCTGGTCTCCACTGTCAACAAGAGACTTTCAGCCGGGTAGCCACCCTTTCAGGACTTGTCCTGAACACCTACCAGGAGCAGGCATTGGACAGTGCTGCCGTTGTCTCCCAAGGTTTAAGGGTTTTCAGGATTCATTTCCTTCCCAAAGTCAGCCACCCAAAGAGCAGTTACAAATGCATCTCTAGATTACATCAGCTTGTGTTTTAGCCATAGCAGAGAGGATAGCTTGTAAGCCCCTCGGCCCCTTCCCGTTCCCCAAACTGGAATATGTTTCAAGAAATATTCATTTAGCTTTCACTATTTCTTTAAAAATTATAAAACGCAGGCATTTTAAAAAGTGGGTTATAAGGTAGGACAAATTTTACTAAAGGCAGAGAGGCGTGGCATAGATTTTACCAAGCACACCACTCTAGCGCTGCAAGGAAGAAAAATTGTTTCTATAGCAGATTCTACTATGATTGTGCTAGGCCATGGCGCTGGACTTACTTAAAAGCATGTGTAAAACCCAAAGGTGAAATTTAAGAAGTCCTTAGGATTTGGTAGGGGCCAGGCTGTCTTTGTTTTGTTTATTGGGTTTTTGGAAATTTAAGGCTAAGCTTGTTGCTTTTCCAGCCACAGGGCATGGTGAAGTCAATGAAACCCGACAGAATTTCATTGTTCGGATGCTGATCACAGCTTGGCACACGTGGAATTCCATGTATATCTTACATGCATATTGAGCCCATGTTTAAAATAGTATAAGTGTGTAAGAAAAATTTAAGTACAGACAACTAAGGAATGATTTGCATCTACAAATGAAAGTAGCTGGGATCTTTGAAGGCTGACAAGTCTGTGGTTGGTTAGGCAGGGTGAGATTGTGAATGAATAAGCAAGCAGACGTTGCTCTAAAGCTGAGTAGAAATGAAGTATGGAAATGACGCATAGGCGTTGGGGAAGCCTGGGAAGGGTAGGATTGATTTTTGTGTCTCTGTCCAGCTCTAGAGTTGATTGGATTCATGCTGGGGGAGACCCATCACTTCAGCCCTCTGAGGCTTGCCTCTGGGGCTTCCAGAAATAAGCTTAATCTCTTTCCTGTAGCAGCCCCTCGGTTATGTGGGGGCTCAGGAAAGCTCTCAGGCCTGCCTTGTTTTGCTCTTCCTCAAATTATACAGCCCCATATCGTCCAGGTTTTTCTTATAAGACACAGCTTTAAAAAATTCATTGTAAATTGGTCACTGATTTCATGAATGTCTTGATTTGTGGGAAGCAGAGATGCCAGTGTCTATAGTTCATTCCCTTTAGCTCTATGTTTCAGAGAAATTATGTTGAGTGGATAGCAACAAAAAGCATATAGGGGACAGGAAAGTCTTGGCCCGGGAGCACATGTTGCTCCTCGCCCCCTTTCTTATCTGTTTAATTTACTGTTCTTAACTGTTTAGTTTACTTAATATCTTGATTTGGCTTAGCTAGAAAGTGCAGGTAGAGACACTTCAATAAGTAGGCAGTTCCTTTGCTAAATGTTGGCTTCATTTATAACTGGAAGAACCTTATCTCTCTGTTTTCAGATCCATGAACTTTATAGTAGAAAATCTCCTGAGAAAAGTCATCATCTAATTGGAAAAACAGGCATTTTTATTGAGTTAAATCAAATTCAAAATCACAAATAATTTGAACATGTTTTTCCAGCATGTATAGCTCCATACCATGACCTGTGTGATTACTATACAGAGCTCCTAGATGAAATTAAATGAAATGGACCAGAGCCGAGGCAGATGCTGGCCTTCCCTGCCAAGCTGGGTCTTTGTTGCTGGTCTCCTCTCTCTCTGGACGTTACACAGGCTCTGGCCTCCATGGAGTAATTTTCCACTTCTGCTGCAGGTAGAACAAGTCAGCCAGTTGGCCGTGTTCATAGAAGCAGCATTAGACTATCACAAACAGTCCACAGAGATTCTGCAGGAGCTGCAGAGCAAGCTACAGATGCGGTAAGCGCCTCCATGTTTCTTACCAGCCACGGGCTATGGAGCTAACATCTACTGAAATCCATCTGTCTCTCTGTCTGTGTGTCTGTCTCTCCATCTCTCCATCTCTCCCTTCCCCTGCCTCATTCTGTTTTGAATTTTCTTTCATTGGGTTTCATGGTTGGGTGTGGATGGCACTGAGATAATAAGTACTGGCTTTGGCCAATAGGGTAGAACTGGGAAGAGGGATCTGGCCGCTTTTCTCTTTTATTTTCATTAAATCTCTTTTATTGTAACCTGTGTTTAGGGCAGCTAACCAAGTTGCTCCCCCACCTTGGACATCAACCCCTCCAAAACTATCCTGGCTTCACTGCTAATTTGATGAGAGTTTAGCTTCTCATTCACAAAGGGATGGAAAACATCTAGAGCTATGGAAAAAAGTGAGATGTTATATTGAAAATATGTAAATATCTATTAAAAAAAGATACATTTTCATTTCACCGGTATGCATGGCAACTCTATTTATTAAAATATTGGGTTAAAAATACCCTATTTTTTGAACCAGGTTTGTTAATAGAAAATTGTTTTACACAGGATTATGGTAATGCATAAATTTGGAGGAATTTTTACTTAAATCAATGACATAGTTACATAGGGAAGACAAAGTTGTGTTAAGATCCTGAAGTGTCCACTTCTGCAGGCAGATAGTTCACCTGTTACTCACAGGAGTATATTTTCATCATTCTATCGTAATCTACAAGAGCAGAGTGAGGGAGAAGGTGGCTCTCATCACTAGATGCCGACCACATCCCAGGCACTTGCCGGGTGCCTCAGAGACTTGATGAAGACAATTAGTGGTTTTTTTTTTTTTGAGATGGAGTTTCACTCTGTTGACCAGGCTGGAGTACAGTAGTGTGATCTCGGCTCACTGCAACCTCCACCTCCCAGGTTCAAGTGATTCTCCTGCCTCAGCCTCCCAAGTAGCTGGGATGACAGGCACCTGCCACCATACCCGGCTAATTTTTGTATTTTTAGTAGAGATGAGGTTTCACCATGTTGGCCAGGCTGGTCTCGAACTCCTGACCTGAGGTGATCTGCCCACCTTAGCTTCTCAAAGTGCTGGGAGTACAGGAATGAGCCACCATGCCTGGCCCAATTAGTCTTCTTCAAGATGAATTTCACTCACAAGCTGAAATAGAGAGTTGACAAACGACATTTGTGATAACACCTCCGTAACTTTGGGCTATTCAAGAGTCAGTGCGTAAAAATCGTCCCCTTTATGACCACTGGCTGTAACCTAAGTTCCTAGCTCATCAAGGCAGAGAGAAGGTGTGTTTGGAAAGCTTTCAACATTAGATGTCTGGCTCATCTTATGATGTGTGTTACAGAATATCAGCTGCATCCAGTGTCCCCAGACGAGAATACAAGCCACGGCCCGTGAAAAGGAGTTCTAGTGAGCTCAATGGTGTTTCCACCACCTCTGTAGTGAAGACGACAGGTAAGTTGCTAAGTGTGCCTTTAGTAAAGCACTTCTAGAAACACGAATTTACTGCTCGTTCCTGGGTCAGTGAATACACACAGACCCTGGATATCCTTCTTTGGTTGTTTGGTAAATCCCCTTTTCCCCTAAAAGTACCCCTTTTTTCTGTTCCCTGGGGAAGAATTCTATCACTTGTATAATATGGCATTTAGAACCAGGCCATAGAAGCATTATTGCTACATCATCCTTTATATTTAATTTTTTAACTCTTTGAAAATATTTTAAGTTGAAATTGGCATTTTTGAGCAACTGCTTTATGCTAGATACTGTCTTAAGTGCTGCATCATTATTTTTTTATTAAACAAGTGACACAAATATGTTTTTTAGTAAAATAAAAAAATTTAATGGTGTAAGTCATTCTATAATCTCTTATGATCACCCACTCCCTCCTAGTTCCCTTCCTAGATGTAGCCACTGTTAAAAATTTGGCATAACTATTATCATATCTATTAATGTACATAGATATACACATAAACACAGCGTTTTAGATTTTTTTCTGCTTTTTATTTTTTTTCTTTTTTGAGACAAGGCCTTGTTCTGTCACCTAGGCTGTAATGCAATGGCACGAACATGGCTCAGTGCAGCCTTGACCTCCTGCTCAAGCAGTCTTCCTGCCTCAGCCTGCCATGTAGCTGGAACTACAGGTGCATGTGACCATGCCAGGCTAACTTTTTAATTATTTGTAGAGACAGCATGTCACTTTGTTGCCCAGGCTGGTCTGCAACTCCTGGGCTCAAGCAATCCTTCCACCTCAGCCTTCTGAAGTGCTGGGATTACAGGCATGAGCCACTGTATCTAGCCTTTTTTTCTGTTTTTTAAATGCAGGATCATACTAGGCATATTGTTTTGCAGTTTGTTTTTTTTTTAAAATAAATCAGTTTCTTGGAGTTATTTCCATATCATGCATATAGATCTATCCCACTATTTTTAACAGCTTCATAGTTTTCCATTATACCATTTCCCTATTGGTGGACGTTAAGGTTATTTCCAGTTAGTTGCTACAGTGACTGCCCTTTATCCACTGTGCTGGCTACACTACTATTAAAGTAAGAACACCTGCTTCCCCACACCCATGCCAATAGACTTCCATTTCTGCCAAGCACTCATAGGAAAAAATGGTATCCAGCCTTAATTTGCATTTCCATGATTCTGAGGGTGAACTTTCTTTTCTATATTTTGTTTTTCCTTGTGTCTGAATTGTCTGTTTATGTCATTTATTTGTGGTTTTTTGGGGGTAGTTTGCTTTGTCTTATTGTTTTCTAGGAGTTCTTTCCATATGAGAATATTAATAAGTTTTTTCCTAGTTTGTCATTTATCTTTAAACTTTGCTTATGGAGTGCCTTGTTTCTTTGTTGCTTTTGCTATTGTTTGCTTTGTTTAGTTTTGCTTTGAGTATACAGAAGCTTTTATTTTGATGTGGTCAAAAGTATCTATCTTTTGCTTACGACTTTTACATTTTGTGCCCTGTTGTGAAAAGTCTCACTATCCCCAAAGTTATTCTTTTACAGGTTTCTACTACTTTGAATAATCTTTTAATATTTAGATCTTTATCATAAGGATTTATTTTTGTAAATGGAAAGAAACTCCCAAACTATCTTTCAGAGCTGTGCTGTTTCACATTCCCACCAGCATGTATTAGTGATTCAGGTTCTGCACATCCCTGCCAGCATTTGGTGGTGTCACTATTTTTTATTTTAGCCATTTTGATAGGTGTGTAGCGAATCTTACTGTGGGTTTAATTTGCATTTCCTTACTGACTAATGATGTTGAATATCTTTTCATGTGTTTATTTGCCATCTATGCTAATTTTTGTATTTTTAATAGAGATAGTTTCTCCATTTTGGCCAGGCTGGTCTCGAACTCCTGACCGCAAATGATCTGGCTGCCTTGGCCTCCCAAAGTGCTGGGATTACAGGCATGAGTTACTGTGTCTGGCCTCTCCTGTGTTTTTTCTTAAGTGTTATTTCACCTCTTTAGTGAAATGTTTCTTCATGTCTTTTGTCCATTTTCTAATTGGATTGTTTAGGTTTTTACCATTGAGTCTTAAGAATTCTTGATTTATTCTAAACACAAGTTCTTTCATATATACGTGATTTGTAAGTATATTCTCTCTGTAGCCTATCTTTTTATCCTCTTAACAAGGTCTTTCACAAATCAAAATTTTTAATTCTTATGAAGTCCAGTGTATTCATTTTTACTTTAATACATTGTGTGAAGTCTAGGAATTCTTTGCCTAGCCCTAAATCCTAAAGATTTTCATTCATTCATTCACTTATGACAGACTCTGTTTCTGTAGCCCAGGCTGGAGTAGAGTGGTGCAATCTCAGCTCACTACAACCTTTGCTTCCTGGGTTCAAGCGATTCTCCTGCCTCAGTCTCCTGAGTAGCTGGGACTATAGGTGCACACCACAATACCTGGCTGATTTTTCTGTTTTTAATGGAGATAGTTTCTCCATTTTGGCCAGGCTGGTCTCGAACTCCTGACCTCAAATGATCTGCCTGCCTTGGCCTCCCAAAGTGTTGGGATTACAGGCATGAGCTACTGTGCCTGGCCTCTCCTGTGTTTTTTCTTAAGTTCATGATCCACTTTGAGTTAATTTTTGTATACATGTGAGACTTAATTTATTTTGCCTATAGATGTCCAGTTGCCCTTTCAAACACACATTGCTCATGTAAGCTGCACAGTCTGAATTTTCTTCCAACCCTATTGCTATCCTTAAAGGTTTTTTTTTTCATTTGAAAACAAAAATTGTCAGAGTAATAAGTGTATGTAGTTTAAAAAGAAAATGGTAATATGTGTATGTGGTTTTAAAAAGGCAAATGTAGTTACCTCTATCTCTGTATGAAAACAACGGCAGGACCCATGAATTTTCTCATTATTAAAACTAAGAATTATTAGAGTATATGTGTATATAGTTTAAAAGAACATGGTGCAAGCTTTTTTTTTGGTGAGAAATGGCAGTTTCCCCTTTAGCTCCTCTCCCAGTGCTTATTTTCTGCTCTCAGAGGAAACACTTTCAACTCTTTTATATATTTATTTGGTAGTTAACTTCATGGTGCTTGTTTTTTACTATTTCTTGATTTTTCAGTTTTGGATAAATGTATTGATTTCTTGATATGGAAAGTAAGGGCTTAGCTTCCTAACCCTTGGTCTTCCATATATTTATCCCTCCCTTCACCCTTCCAATTTACTTATAATCAATATTTTTGTTAAATATTCATGTGTAACCATCACTTCCACCATGTGGGACTCTTAAAATGCCGTCCTCCCCTTTTTTCCCTGCTGTTACTTTAAATTGCCTACTTATGGATGAAAATATTAGCAGGCTCCATGACTTTCCTGACTACTCTTAGGTCACATAGTTCTCCAGTCACTTGAGTGTGTAAGTACAGGCTCGTGCAGTAGTCAGAATGCTAAGACCCATGTCATAGTCTAAGCTATAATCTTGATTTAATGCTTGGCTTTCACTCCTCCCCAAGCTCTGGCCTGTTGCAGTGGGAACATTGGTGTCGGGGAAGAGGTTGTATTTGGCTTTTTCTCTTTCCCCATCTACCCTTTCTGTTCTTAAGTCCCCAGAGAATGTATCTTAAGCTGGCTGAGGACTCATTTAAAAGGCTTTCTCTCTTGATTTGGCATGAAGTGGAAAGATCACAACACATCCTGCCTCCTCCACACTCTCCAAACATTTTTCTAAAAATCCTTTTTAATCTCCATCTTCTGACCTATTTATGCCATAGATGTAGGCTGGGATTAAAAGTCATAAAACTAGTTTCCCTCATCTCTTCTGTTTTCATTTGCTTCCAAATCCTGCATAAGTTGTATTTTGCACATCTGTTAAAAAAAAAAAAAACCGTTCTGGGGCCTCATCCAAAACTTCCATTTTTTCATCCTCTAACACTTATTTACAATATCATGAGCACAGAAATAATATTCACAGCACTATCACATAGTGTACTATTGCTGCATTTCTATTCTTGTACAATTGTTGTCTTGATGACTGTAGCTTTATAAGTTTTGAGGTTAGGTCCTGTTAGTCCTCTAACTTTGGTCTTCATTTTAAAAGTTGTTTGGCTATTCTAGTTCCTTTGCATTTTCATGTGAGTTTTAGAGATCAAATTTTCAATGTTCCAAAAAAAAAAAAAATCCTACTCAGATTTTTATTTGGATTGGGTTGAATCTATAAATCAATTTAAGGGGAATTGATAGCTTAACAAAATTGAGTGTGCCAGTCTTGAACACAATCTATTTTATTTCCCATTTATTTAAGTCTTCTTGAATTTCTCTCAGCAGTGTTTCACTGTTCTTAGAATATATACAGATCTTTTAAAATTTTTTCAATCTCCAAGTATTTTATCTTTATGCAATTATAAAGAGCACTTTAATAAAATTTCCATTTCTAAATTTTTGTTTCTAGCATTCATAATATTCCTTTGATTTTTGCATATTGATCTTGTATCCTGCCATGTTGCTAAATTTACATCTAGTTTTTTAATAGACTCCTTAGTTTCTTTACATAGATGTTCATGTCATCTATAAATGAAGACAGTTTTACTGGACATCTGGATGCCTTTGTTTTTCTTGCTTTTTTTTCACTTGCTAGAATATGTTGAGTACAAAGGATCAGAGTGGACATCCTTGCTTTGTCTCTGATTTTAGGGAAGAAGCATTCAGTACTTCATAATTAAGGATGATCTTAGCTGTAGGTTTTTCATAGTTTTTTTTTTTTTTTTTTTTTTTTTTTTTTAGCCAGGGTCTTGCCCTATCACCCAGGCTGGAGTGCAGTGGTGCAGTCATGACTTGTTGCAACCTCAACCTGCTGGGGTCAAAAGATCCTTCCACATTAGCCTCCTGAGTAGCTGCGACTATAGGCACACACCACCAAGCCTGGCTAATTTTTGTATTTTTTGTAGAGATGGGGTTTTGCCCTGTTGCCTAGGCTGGTCATGAATTTCTGGGCTCAAGCGATCCACCTGCCTTGGACTTCCAAAGTGTTGGGATTACAGGCGTGGAGCCACTAGGCCTGGCCTTGATAGATTTTAAAAATCAGATTGAGGGAGTTCCCTTCTAGTCATAAATAGTTCACAGAGAGTTTTAATGAAAAACAGTCTTTGAATTTTGTCAGATGTCTTTTGGTTGGTATCTGTTGAGATGATCATTTATTTTTTAGTTTTAGTTTGTAATATGGTGAATTATATAGTTAAGTTAATCGTGCATCCCTAGGATAAGCTCTTTGTGGGAAAGTTATTATTATTTTTTAACTAATTTTAAATTTTAGAATAGTTTTAGACTTACAGAAAAGTTGTGACAATAGCACAGGACATTCTCATATACTCCTCCACTCTTCTATATTAACATTTTATTAGTGTGGTATGTTTACTGTAAATAATGAACATATATTTATATCAACTGAAGTCTATACTTCATTCACATTTCCTTAGTTTTTACCTACTGCCCTTTTTCTGTTCTGGGATTCTACTCAGAATAGCACATTGCATTTAGTCATCACATCTCCTTAGGCCCCTCTTGCTGTGACAGCTTCTAAGATTATAAAAGGGGTTGAGTTCTTGATTTGATTCTCAGCTTGGTCTCTGTTGGTATATAGCAGAGCTACTGATTTATGCACATTAATGCTGTATCCTGAAACTTTGCTGAATTCATTTATCAGTTCTACGAGCTTTTCAGAGGCATCTTTAGGGTCCTAGGGTTTTCTAGGTATACAATCATATCGTCAGCAAAGAGTGACGACAGTTTGACTTCCTCTTTACCGATTTGGATGCCCTTTATTTCATTCTCTTGTCTGATTGCTCTGGCTAGGACTTCCAGTACTATGTTGAAGAGGGGTGGTGAGAGTGGGCATCCGTGTCTTGTTCCAGTTCTCAGAGGGAATGCTTTCAACTTTTTCTCATTCAGTATTATGTGGGCTGTGGGTTTGTCATAGATGGCTTTTATTACATTGAGGTATGTCCCTTGTATGGTGATTCTGCTGAAGGTTTTAATCATGAAGGGATGCTGGATTTTGCAAATGCTTTTTCTGTGTCTATTGAGATGATCATGTGATTTTTGTTTTTAATTCTGTTTATGTGGTGTGTCACATTTATTAACTTTCATATATGTTAAACCGTCCCTGCATCCCTGGTATAAAACCTTCTTGGTCCTGGTGGATAATCTTTTTGATATTCTATTGGATTTAGTTAGGATTTTTGCGTCTATGTTTATCAGGGATATTGATCTGTAGTTTTCTTTTTTTGCTATGTCCTTTCCTGGTTTTGGTAATATGGTGATACTGACTTCATAGAATGATTTAGGGAGGATTACCTTTCTCTAGCTTGTAGAATAGTGTCAATAGGATTGGTGCCAATTCTTTGAAAATGTCTGATAGAATTCAGCTATGAATCTGTCTGGTCCTAGACTTTTATTTTGCTAATTTTTTATTACCATTTCAGTCATGCTGCTTGTTATTGGTCTGTTCAGGGTTTCTCTGAAGACTTTTTGTATTGTATTATGCTAACACTAGTTTCTGTTTTTTGTTGTTGTTTTTTTTAAAAAAAACAAAACCCGAAATGCAGTAAAATAGTATTTTCTCACTCCTGCCACAGTCCAGGGAGAATATTCCAAGAAGATAGGTGGTTCTAATGCATAGAGTCTCTCAGGGGTCTAGGCTGATGGCAGCTCTGCCATCTTGATCACATGGCTCCCTAGTTGTTGCCACTCCAGCCAGCAGGAAGGGGAGAAAGAACAGACATTTGGGCTAGATATTTCCTTTTATACGTGCAAGGTGGAAATGACACACATATTCCAGGGATGAGTGTTCAAACAGCCATACCTAGTGGCAAAGCAACTTGGGAAGTACAACCTCTAGCTAGGCAGCTGCTACCCAGTTGCAATGGCATCTTGGTTTGTTTGGGCTTCTGTAACAAAATACCTAGGACTGGGTAGCTTATTACTTACAGTCTGGAGGCTGACGTCTAAAATCAAGGTGACAGCAGAACTGGTGCCTGGTGGAGACCATTCCTCGTACATGACACCTTCTAGCTGTGTCCTCACATATAAGAAAGGGCAAACAAGCTCCCTCAGGTACTCATGACCTAATTACCTCCTGTCAGTAATTCTCATGACCTAATCACCTCCTAAAGGTTCCAGCTCTTAATACTATTGCATTGGAGATTAAGTTTCAACAGATGAATTTTAGGAGAACACACACATTCAGGCCATAGCTAATGGGAAATACACTGCAGGCACCAGTCCATAGCAATGATGGACTCCTGCTGGACAGAACTTTCAAGAACCCCCTACCCTGGCAGTGAAGGAAGTGTCTTGATTAGACCCTGGTTCTGCTCTCTGGATTCTGGATCAGGGAGACTCTTTTGTCCTTTATTCTGCGTGATCCTAGATTTGCTCTCTGAGAAATGTGTCTTCCAGGGCCAATTGTAAGTGGGCTTTGAAGGGCTACCTTCTTTGACATATGTGCTTACTGCTGCTCAGGGACCTTGTGTGTTCCTTACAGTTCAGTAGATACAGATGTCTTTAGGTTGGGCTTACATTTCTTATCACAACTTGATTTCTTTTTTCTTTTTCTTTTTCTTTTTTTTTTTTTTTTTTTGAGATAGTCTTGTTCTGTTGCCCAGCCTAGAGTGCAGTTGTGGAATCTCAGCTCATTGCAACCTCTGCTTCCTGGGTTCAAGCAATTCTTGTGCCTCAGCCTCCTGAGTAGCTGGGATTACAGGCATGCACCACCACACCTGGTCAATTTTTGTATTTTTAGTAGAGATGCAGCTTCCCCGTGTTGGCCAGTCTGGTCTTCAACTCCTGACCTTGAGTGATCCACCTGCCTTGGCTTCCCAAAGTACTGGGATAACAGGTGAGTCACCACACTAGCCACAACTTGATTTCTTAAGAAACATAATGAGCTTCTGATCTATATGCTTCCAGGCAGTTCCATGTGCCTGTAAACACATTCAAGGTTTTTTCTTAGATATAGCTCTTAAGGCTTTTATTTCTTTCCTTCCTTGTTTCACTCATGCTTCCCTTTCTTAACTTACAGAGGCTACCTTGAGACCATCTGAAACAGCAGACTTGAGTAGGAAGGCAATACCTTTCATTGCATCTTTGCTGCACAGCTGAGTTCCCTTGGTTTAGGGAGATCTCTGAGAATGATTTGGAAGAGCCATCTGCTTATCTTGTTTTCTTTGGACCGAAACAGTTTGCTTTTCTAATGCATTAGGAGCCAACCTCTGATTTTTCTCTTTTATCTTTGCTTGCAGACTGGGAAACTTTTGTCTTTCTTATAATAACTTGCTACACACAAGAAGAGTTAGCTAATATACCAACCTTCTGGCTTTATTTACCTTTCTTTAGAGCTACTGGTACGTAGTCTGCTTTCAGAGTTATCATAGGCAAAAAAGTTTTTCAAATGTTTTGTTATAATCTAACAGGTCACTGGGTTTCATTCTTGTTATGTTTGTTTTCTCTTAATTGCTTCCTGCCTGCTGATTCAGTGCCACTAATTTTAGGTTTTATTATGTCAACTCCCCACTTCTGGTACCAGTTTCTGTATTAGTGTCATAGTAGCTATCATTCCAGAGAGACTCACGAAGGCAGTGATTCAAGCAAGATAGAAATTAAAAATGGAAGTCCAGGGCCAGAGATTTCCTCTTAAGGACATGAGCTAGAAGTAGCTCATATCACTTTCATTCCCATCCCTCTGGCAAGTGCTTAATCATGTGACCACATCTAGCCACAAAGGTTTGGAGGAGGTGAGCTGGAGACCACATCCTATCTATAATTACATTTCTATGGAAGAAAGGAATAGTTTGTTTTGGTGGCCAGCTTGAAGTCTTTACCATCTACATTTACTACATATTTTTTGTGGAAGAAAATGTCTTCTCTGTCACTGATTTCCCTCTCTATAGTGTTCCACAGAATCGATTTTTGTTAGAATGTGGTACCAACTACATTCCCACAAGCAGCATAACCTAGGGGTTGGCAAACTCTTCGCTGTAGAGGGCCAGGGAGTAAATATTTTAGGCTTTATGGCCTCTATTGGCTACTCAATTCTGTTGTTATAGCACACAAAAGTACTCATAGATAATATATAAATGAGTGGGCATGAGTGTGTTTCAATAAAATATTATTTGGCTCACAGGCCATAGTTTGCCAACACCTGGCATGACTCACTGGGAAATCAACAGAGAAATATCTATCAAAATGGATAAAAATATTTATACATTCAGTGGCTTCATAAAGGAATAATTTGAGCAAAACATACCCATGTATCTGTTACAGCTGTATCTGGGAACAACCTAATGATCAATATTTATTTTTATGTATTTGTCAATAGTAGGATAATGACTAAGTAGATTATGGTATATCAAATGGGATATTCTGCAGCTATTTAAATGTATTAATATGAAAATTATATAGAAACATAAAAATGTTTATGGTGGCCGGGCACGGTGGCTCATGCCTGTAATCCCAGCACTTTGGGAGGCCAAGGCGGGCGGATCACGAGGTCAAGAGATCGAGACCATCCTGACCAACATAGTGAAACCCCGTCTCTGCTAAAAATACAAAAAAAAAAAACTAGCTGGGCGTGGTGATGCATGCCTATAGTCCCAGCTACTCGGGAGGCCGAGGCAGGAGAATTGCTTGAACCCGGGAGGCAGAGGTTGCAGTGAGCCGAGATAGCGCCGCTGCACTCCAGCCTGGCGCCTGGCAAAGGAACAAGACTCTGTCTCAAAAAAAAAAAAAAAAAAAAAAGTTTATGGTATGATATTAAGTGGAAAAGAAAGACACAAAGTTCTAAGTATGATTATACCTTTGTAAATCTATATCTGCATATGTATGCCAGGCTAAATGGTAGGATTATGGGCAATATTTTTCTTTTTTCAAGATATTCTTGTAATTGCATTTTAATAAGAATATTTGAATATGCCAAAAAGCGTATTTAATAATGGGAAAAGTGGATGGTACTTGAAAATAGGTGTACTTCCTTCTTTAAAGAAATTATGTAGCCCATTATATTCTCTGTATTTGCCCTGGCAACCAGGAAGCTCAATGTCAAATGTGAAGTTTAAGCACGGCAGCATTTAAATGACTGCGGTTAGAATATGTGTTCCTCCTACCCTTTGATGAGGACAGCCAAGCATCTTACACTTCTCTTGGGACAGCTCCAGTGTGTATCTCTTGCTCCAGTATGATTTTTAGTAGCATCCCCCTTTTAATTTCAAAAGTTCTGTTATTTGGATGAAAATTATATTGTTTTCCTACTGCTTAAGGTGTTATCTTTCTACCTCTGGCCTGAAAAAACTTTATTCTGAATATGAATTTATTGTAAGCCATTTCAAAATTTGTTTAGAAAGAAGCTAGGTATAAGCAAATTTACTAAAAATTTTGACAGTGAGTTCAACCTCAGCCTCCCTCCTTCAATGCCAGTATAGTATATTTGAGGAAGGGAGAACCCAGGACCCCAGGGCTCAGTCCTTACCCCACTGTCTCTACCTTTCCAGCTTGCACTCAAGTAGTTCTTAGAGACAGGACCTCAGGTCAAGTTCCCAAGACAACATTCTCCCATTTGCTACCAGAGAGAACTCAACTTTCCTTTAATTTGAGCTCACAGACTGGCAGTGTGGAGAGTGTTAAGCCTTATAAAAATGAAAAGGTATTTGAATTAAAGTATCCCTTAAGGTCATAGGGACCTAGCATTTGAGTGCCAATAGTATGCCAGGAGTTATTATTTGGTGCTTTATAGGCGTAACTCATTTCATTCTCATAACTGTACTGCAAGGAAATCATAATAAAAAAACAAATAATAAGGTAACGATAATAGCAACAACACTATTGACTATTTACTATGGGTTAGATATTGTGTAAATACTTTATATACATGTCTACTACTATTTTCAGTCCCCCTTTTACAAAAGAGTAAGCAGAGGCTCAGAGAGGTTAAGTGAGATCTTCTCAACATCACACAGCTGGTAAATAGCAGAGTTGGGCACTTACCTGATAGATATTTCATGTTATCATTCAGAAGGAATACTAGGGAATGTTACAAAATGGCCAAGAGCATTGGCAATGCTTTATTTCCAAGATTCATGATTACATGGAATCTGTGGTCAGCAAGAGGTTGGAAAGGGAGTCCGCTGAATGTATCTGACTTGGAGGGAAAAACAGGACAGTGAGTTCTTTCGCTTCCCCATTGAGGCCATGCATGTCAGTGCTTTGTCCCCTCCTTGGCCAGTAGCTGGGTCCCTAGACAGATTAAGTTCTTAGAAGGGCGATGTTCAGACAGAGATCACAGATGTGCAGACGTTGGCTTTTAAGAAGGCTCAGTGTCCCATATTCTCCACTGCAGCAAACTGTGTGTGTGCCCCTGTATGTCTTTTGCCTGTGCCTGTTCCAGGCTGCCTCTTCTAAGTTTCCCTTGGCAGTAGCTTTAAGTCCCCATCTCTCACACCCAGCATTGGGCTTCCTTGATTTGTGCGTAGAATTTGCAAGTGTAAAGGGGGTCCTGTACTGTTTGTTTCTGAGGCACAGTTTCAAAAGAAAATGACATTTATAGCCTGCATTAATGGGAAATTACTTTCCATTAGGATTCTGAATGATTTGCACATAATGTTTATAAAATGAAGGAAAAATGTCAAGCATTTCACTAACAAACAAAAGCAAAGCTTACAAGGCTCTGCCAGAAATGAATTCCAAGAACATTTTCTTCATCATTTCTTCTTTCTAAAGAAAAAGAGAGAGAGAGAGATGAAAGAACGTAAGTCAATTAAGCAGAATGCATCATGGGACTGAGATGGAATCTCTGATAATATCATTGCTAGGTAGTTAAGAGAATGAATAAAGTGAGCCAAAATGGAGAAAGGGGAGAATCACATCTTGAAATGATGGATTGCAGACAAAATCCAACTCTAGGCCCTGGCTGGGAGAAATGACTGCCTGTCCAAGCCTGTGAGTGTGGGGTCATACTGCTTCATCAGTGTAAGCTGTCCCTCTGTCTCCAAAGAGAAAAGGAGGCCAAGAAACGGCCTTGAGCTGAATCGTGTGCCTGCATAGCTCCTGGAAAACTACTGATTTTGAAGAAAATATTGTAGGAACTTATGATCTGTGAGCAAGTACCTTCCCCACCCACGGGGAATTTTTATGAGGCCCCAGGTTACAACCTCCTGAATTATATATTTAAAGACCAGAGGACAAAGTGTATTTTATATTTTATCAACTCATTTCTTAGGAACTTTTTTTTTTGCTTAAACTCTTAAAAGGGGTACCACTTTATGTAATGAAAACTAAGGGTTAATATGCCCCAAACTGGGACCTCCTTTAAACATATAGGAGACTGAAATTAGTTAACAAATATGCATTCCAAATGTGTGCCACAGGCACATCAGAGTGAGGTGAAATAAATCTCCCAAATGGCTTGTATTAAGACGTTCCATCTTTAGGTATAAAAGAGACTTTTATAAATTTCTTGACACTTCTAAGGCAGCTTTGGAAATAATTTCTAGAGCCTAAGTCATTCCCCTCATAGGCTCAAAATGTCTAGGATTACATTAGAAAATAAACATTTATTCAAAAGTGAAATGTGAAGTTTGAAAATTAAAGAAGACAAACACTTTGCAAATAGAAATATATGCAAATTTTTTTAACCTACATTTCCGAAGAGGAAATGAAAATCTTACAGAGCAGTGACGATGGTGATTGTTTGGTCAGCAGGTTGTTTCTTAGGTTTCTCTTCTTTCTCTTCTTTTCTTCTATTCCTCTTCCCCCACCAATAGCCTTCCCCCCAGATCCATTTCTGTAGATTAGTAGTAGTGCTTCAGAGTCAGAATTATTGATGAGAGAAATAAATAAGGAAACAGGAGTTCCATGTTGTAGTTCAGATTCCGGAACTTCTTAGTTGTATGAGTTGGGGTGAGTTTCTTAATACCTCTAGACTGATTTGAACTTGTTCCTAGAGGAAGTCATTGGACTTAGTACATTGCAAGCTACGTTCTAGCTCTAAATTCGGTGGCTGCAGTATTTATCTTTTGTGAGTACTTAGCATTCTTAATAATTTGAAACATGGACAGGTTGAACATTTAGTATTTTCTATATTTTAAAAAATATTTTAAAACTTAAAGTGTGAACTATGATTATTATTGTCGATCAGCAGCCACTGGTGCAGTGAGTGGGAAGTCTCTTATTTTCCAATCTGAAGGAAGATATAGAGAGGGAAGTTTTTCCCACCGCAGGGAATGGTTTTCTGTAATTATTTCTAAATAGTCTGTAAAAAGAGTTTTGAAAAGCCATAAGACATAAATTCTAACGTAGTTGTGGGAATTTTGACTTAGCTGAAATGATCTCAAATGCTGCATGTTTTAAAATCTTAACATATACTCTATAATGATACATTTGATCTGTAAGCTAAAATGTAAAGTACCATCATCTGAATATTAATTTATGTACTTGTTTTAAAAAATACGGTAGAAGTCAGTTGTTTCCTGGGATTACAAACCAGGCAACAGTGATGTTGCACCATCCGGGGACTCTGAGTCCATATGAATGACACCCCCTAGCATTGTCCATTGGATGTGGCTGCAAGTGCAAACTCGAATGCCAGATTATAAGAATGAGAGACATAGGAAAAGTGTAAGAAAATAGTGCAAGGCTGGTGATAAATGGCTGACTCTAAGCTTCCAAGTCAGAGCATGACAGAGAGACATGTGTCCATAAACAACCAGAAAACACTTGTTCTTTCTGAAGGGGCGGCCGATAGTCTATGGCTAGTGCCCCTTGCCTGGGAATGTGGGCCCATCATAGCTACCCTTTCTGATTTTTCAAGAGAAGCCAGAAACTCAATGTTTATGTGACATCTCCTGACTTTTAGATGTTGACAACTAATCCACATTGTGAAAAAGCAAGGAGCAGGCCAGACAAGGTATCATCTGCAAGCTGGTCACTATGCCAGTGGCCAGAAAGCCACCTTTAATTAAGGCTCCTGTTTGCATTTCCATTTTCCAGAACTTGGAGTCACACACACAAAAAAAGACAAAACAAAAACACCCAACCCACACATATTCACACATTGGACCTGGTTGCAACAGAGGAATCACCTCCCAGAAAGTTTGTTTTGATAAATGGGCCAAAGGTTTTGAGGTATCCACAAAAGTCATCTCTGTAGACATGTCATGGTTTTAGAAGGTGGGAGAGGGCACAACTTTATTAGTTAAACCCATCTAATATAACCCAAGTAAATAGAGGAGGATTGGCATTAAGGTTAACATAAATCATACATGCTTATTTTTACAGATTTTAATGATTTAGCTTGAGTGCCATTGACAAGTAATTTCAATAAATCACATCTCCTGTGGATAAATAAAGGGCCATTATTTCTAGAAAGACAGTTCATAGACTTTTGCTAGATTTTACTTGGTAGTTTGCAACTTAACC
Source organism: Cacajao melanocephalus (assembly GCA_963573385.1). Lineage (NCBI taxonomy): Eukaryota > Metazoa > Chordata > Mammalia > Primates > Pitheciidae > Cacajao > Cacajao melanocephalus. The sequence goes on from CAUYLG010018119.1 coordinate 78,188, forward strand.
CACATAGACCAACACTTAAAATTTCCAGATGAGGAAATCAGAACCCAAAGATGACCTAATCCACAGCAGAGATGCAGGAATCAGAAGCTTCTGTCCAGTGCACTCTTACCTGTGGACAGAAACAATATGGTAGAGATGCTGAGCTAGATAGTGTCTGTGAATCTATCAGCAGTAGACACCAGTGTTGTATCTGGGTCAGATAGAGGGAAAGTATGCTCTTCAAATGAATTCTGCTATAAGAATTTGAGATTATAGATTGGAAAAAAGAAACTTTTGAAGGGCGTTTGAACCAGATATTCTTGTGTGAACTGAGAGGAGATGGTATCTCACAGGTTGAGCATGGTACCTGGCTCCATGCCCCTGACTCCAAGCTTTCAAACACTCAGTGAGAGTTTGAAAATGAATTGGAACCAGAAATAAACCCGAAGGTTCCAAATCAGGTTTCTATGCCACCATGGTAGGAGATGAACTCTCTAGTTGTATGATGCAGGTACAGTCAAACCTCAAGGTGACCTGGGTTCTGGAACCAACGCTCCCAGAAGGAGACTTGGGGTCCCATTCCTGACTGGGCCGTGGACTCCCCCCATTGAGTACCTTCCTCTCTGTTCCTCAGCTGCTCTACAAGTGGTGTAAGTAATAAGGTAACACCTTTGGATTTCCTGACTTCAGGCCTGGAAGTGGGCAGAATATGAGCCCACCCAACCCAAAGGGGCGTTACCTGCCTTACTGCAAAGTGGGCTTTGGAGTCAGAGGGAAGCCCAAATCCCAGCTTAGTTCATACCTCTGGGTCTCAATTTCATCATCTGATGAATGAGGATTCTCATTGCTGCCACACAGGATTATTCTAAGGATTAAATTATATCATGTGAATTAGGGGTGCTGGGCAAGGGACTCGGTGCAGAGTAAGAGCCCACAATGCAGCGCTGTTAATGTTACATAATTGGTTATCTGATTTCCCAGCCTACAGCAGACTGAAACCAGCAGATTAGGAAGGCCCAAGGGACTGCTTCGGGAAGGCCACTGACAGCAGGAAAAAGTGACAGGTCGCAGCCAGACTACAAGGGAGGCAAGAGAAAAACTATAAAAAGCAGGAACAAAAACACTCAAAAGACACAGCAGTCTGGGGCATTTACTAAAAGACAAAGAGCCCTACTCAGGTCAGTAGCTTCTGGAAGACTCCATGCCTTCTACTCCAACAAAGGCTTATGTTGACAGCCATTGTGTGAATTACTTCTCTCTCCATCCTCTTTGCCCCTCAAAATAGGTGTGGGTGTGGGGGTCACAGTTTGCCTTTCAGTGGGGATGCTCTGACTGAATGCTTCCAGGTCATGAAGTCCCCAAAGTCAAGGCCAGCAAAGGAGTGAGCACAGTGGGCTCCTATGGTGGTCTGAAAAGAACCCAAGTTCAAAAAAAGACCTGTGATTTTTAGTGCTACAGAGAGAAGGATGCCCCTTGCGCCACTAACCACTCCTTCCACCTTCACCTCCCTTCAGGTCAGGGTTAGAGATGGAGCCCTGGAGAACAGGCTTCCAGATCCTGGCATATGGGAGAGAGAGAGAGAATGAGCAGGCCAGGCTGCAGACATGCCAGTCCCTTCTGATGCCATCTCTACTCTGGTATCTAATCTACCACCTGGAGTGGGCACTGTTTTTAACTGAAGCCTGAGCTGCTCACGTTGAAGCCAGAACTCAGGCTGAAGAAGACAGGACGGAGACTAAGTGCTTGGAGGTTGTCATTCGAGTGCTGCAGGCAAGGCTAGGTGGGACCTGGACAGACCTTCCAGGGGAGAATGCTCTTAGAGAGCCTTCCAAGGTCTGAGGTATGCCAAGCTGAGGACCCAAAGGCTCATCCCAAGCCCAGGTGATGGGCCACCCCATTGGCTGGGGTGGGCTCAGAAATGGAGTGGGAGAAGGCCGGGCATGAGAGCTCATGCTTGTAATCCTCGCAGTTTGGAAGGCCAAAGCAGGAGGATCACTTAAGCCCTGGAGTTTGAGACCAGCCTGGGCAACACAGTGAGACCTCACCTCTACAGAAAATACCAAAATTAGCCGGGCATGATGGTGCGTGCCTGTAGTCCCAGGTACTCAGGAGGCTAAGGCGGAAAGATTGCCTGAGTCCAGGAGGTCAAGGCTGCAGGCCAAGAGCAGGCCACTGTACTGTAGCTTGAGCAACAGAGGGCAGACTCAAAAAAAGAAAAGAAAAGAAAAAAGAAAAGAAAAAGAGTGGGGATAAAACTACAAGCTAACAATTTTCAGAGGGGTTACACAGCATAAGGATCAAGAGCACAGACTGTGGACCTGGCCCAAGGTCAAGTCTCAGCTGTGGCTTGATTGTGTTCAATTTGTATGCCTCAATTTCTCCATCCCTCACATTGGGGGAGACAGTGCTACCTACCCAGAGGATTTCTCTGGGAATTAAATTCATAAATCCACTAATATCTCTGAGGCACTTAGACTATTGTCCTGGCCCATGGTAAACACTAACACCTGAGAGTTATTTCGTCCCTGTAGCTGAGTGGGGCTGAGGAATTGCAGGATTGGACCACCTCTACCTTAATAAAATGTGCTCGGCATTTCTGCATATGCAAGTAACGCTTTTCAGCAGCAGAGACTCAGCAAATACACACATATACGTGTGTGTGTGTGTGTGTGTGTGTGTGTGTGTGTGTGTGTGTAAAATAAGTGGAGTTGGGGGAGGGGCATTGCAAATAATTTTCCTGCTGTTAAAATAAGAGGGACTGGACCATATTAATGCCAAGAGGGAAGTTCCGTTTATTTCAGGGGGAACATGGTTTTCCCGCCTCCTCCTGTGTGTTACTGATACATTACTTACTGACCAGCCATCTTAAACTCTTGTGGTAGGGTCTCTCTCACTCTTCTCTTTTTTTTCTAATGGTGTGGAACAGAGCTTGAATAATAAATATTTAACAGGGACACTCCCTTTTCACTGTTAAAATAATCTTTGTTTCAGTACTTTCACAAGGAAGACTGTGTTTTCCCACCTCTGCTCTCAAGTTTCGTTGAAGCCAGGTCTCAGGAGTAAGAGAAAATAAACAGAGGGCCACTCAGGAGGGCAGTGCTGGCTGAAGCCATCTCACTAGACAGCCTAGGGTCAGGGGTTTCCTGTTCAAGGGCACCCAGATCCATAGCAGCCAGCTAGGAGCTCCTGTGCAACTATGCCCAGCAATTCCAGGTGCCAGCTACTGAATGCGAGAGAGCAAGGAGGTGGAGGTGGATGAGGAACAGCCAGCTGCTGAACCACAGGGGAAAGGGAAGGGGGCTGTCAACAGAGGTGGGGTGCTGGGTAGGACCAGTCTTCTTCACGGGACGTTCAGCCGAGGTGCTGGCTTCTGATGGTGGGAAAGTAGCCATTTAGGCCTCTTGGAGACGCTCTATCTAACAGAGTTGGAAGCCTCCAGTGAAGAAATCCAGCCCATTCTGCCTGGACTTTGGGGCTCCATCCATGGTGACTTTTGTGTCAAGGGAAAATTCACACACTGTCACTCAGGCGGGCAGCAGCTTAATTTCTCTTTAGCCGAACTGAACTTGCTTGCGAGCCTCTATGTAGACCAATGGCGGAAACAACTTAATCTTTTTTCCATTTCTGCTGTTGACCAAAAAAAAAGTTTTAAAATACTTTTTCCATTTCTTCTAACGGTGGAAAAAAGCATAATCTTGCCATTTCAAGGTAGCTCAGTCTCTTCCAATAGAAAGCACAGACTATCCATTTATGACTTAGGCATTTCGGGATTTAAACACAGTCAGCTCAGAATAGAAATTCCCTACCAGGGCTACTGGCTTATCTTGAAGGTTCTCTTCTCCCCCGGTCCAGTCCTAAGATGTTGCCTAGATGTGACGGGAGTTTACAGAACATCATGGTAGCAGGTAGGGAGGCTCGCTTCCACAGCTGAGGTGACTTGTCACAGGAGTCCTGGGGCCTGGGCCAGGACCTGCTGGCATCTGTGGCTCAGGCCTCCCTCTCTTGGTTGTTGAATGTCTGCATTCGGGGCCCTGTGTCACTACCCCCAGGCTGCCTCTGGCTTCCATGACCCCTCAGCACTTCCTGCTGGGGACTTGAGGGAATTTGTTCACAGTTCACAGGGAGCCACCAGCCCTCAGGCCCCACCTCCGCTTAGTGACCCCAGCTGCACGGTTTCCACGGGGCTCCAGCCCCCACGTCAGTCCAGAGAACTTTGACAGCTGCCTTCTCCCAGAATTTCTGTGGGAAGTGGAGTCTAAGACCCTCTTCTCCAGGGTGGCATCCAAGGAGCATTGCAATCTTCTTGCCCATCCTCTTCTCACTCCAGGCCCCTTCCCTGCCTCCAGGAAGAGCTTGTGTCTCTTCTCTGGGTGGCAGGAAACAGCCCCTCCCTCTCCATAGCTTGTAATCAAAATGCTAGGCTCTGAGTTCTTCAAGCTCTAGTTCCTTGGAACCCAGGAGTTTCTCTTTCTCTCTCCCTCAAAACTTGTAAAAGCCTACCTGGCTCTAGCATGAAAGCCTAAAAGCCTTGGCTTTCACAACATTTCACAACCGAAATGGCATTATTTGGGAACTTAAAAGCTAAACATTCACTGCTTTGTTCCTGTCTGGGTTCCACCCTCCCCCTCAAGTAAGGGAGGCAGGCCTCAGCTCCTTGGGTTGGGGGCCCCAGGCAACAGAAATGGCCCAGAATGAAAAATGCATTGATACTTTAGAATATCATCCGGCTGCCTGTATAATTCAGGGCAGCCAGTCTGAGCTCTGGCCGGGCTGGGTTTACCAAGTGCTCTTAGTGTTGTAGGTAGCCCCGTGGTGGCTGGAGGGCCAGGGCACATGCACTGCCTGAGTCAGGGAGCTCTCAAACAGGGTCTTTCTGCTCAGCGGTCTCTTGGGTTTAGGTGCTGATGGAGTGTGAGGTGAGGGCTGGTCTCTTTCCAGCTCCCAGAATATCAAAGTGGGCAATGTGGCAGTGGTTCCTTGCCAAGAACGAATGACGAGACCTGAGTAATGTGGCTCTTCCCTGATGTGTTGTGTGTGTGCAGCGAGTACACAGGTTTACATGTGGAGGTGGTGGCCTTGGACAAGTATATGCCTGCCACTAAGTATTTTGGTCATTGCAGGTGGCTTACAGAGTAAATGAGAGGGAAATATATAAATGTATCTGTCTGTCTGTCTGTCATTAGCCCTGTAGTCAGTGTGTCAGCTTATGAAATGTCTTGGCAACACTTTGTGGTGTCATAGATATGTAGGAGGTGAGTGGAGCAAGGTAGGTGATGGCCTGGGGTCTGGAGCCCTCCTGTTTCTGGCTTAGCTGGTAGCCCTGGGGCCGGGCCATGGTGACCTCTCAGAGGCACTGATGACTTCTCTTCGAAAAGGGAGTGCTGCCAAATTCAGTTCTAGCAGTAACATTCTGTGTTCAAGGAAATGCTTCCAGAGACTGCCATGTGGTTTGGCACCTGACCCCTTCCCTGTTAAAAATTAGTAGTGGGAGAAATGCTAAAAGAATAAGAATCATTTTAATAATCCACATTAAAACAGTTATACGTTAATAAAGTAGACCTTGACTCACAGCTCAGGTTGCCCTCGTTTCATTGCTCAGCCCTCTCCTGCCTACCCATACACGCACTCCATGACCTAAGAAAAATGAAAAGTTCTGTGTTGTAAGCCCTATATTCCCCTACGCTTTGTTTGAAATCATTGAATGTTGTTCTGTTCAAATTGAAAATAGTGAACTAAGCCCCAATATCTACAGCCTTCTACCCTCCCAGCTTTCACCATTATGAAAAGAGGAATACACAGACTTAGGCAGGGGTGGGGTCTGTCATGGAAGGAGCCATCCAGAGGCCAGAAACATTGCATAGATCATAGAGGTTATATTGCAGGTGGGTCCAGAGTTTCAAAGTCACCACCCGGGACAGGAGCTGACTCCCTGAAGAGGAAGAAGAGCTCCCCTGCCATTACCCTCTTCCCTTTCCTCACCAGCTGAGTTTCTTTAACCTTAATACTTCCTTGAGGGAAAGGAAGGGGAGGGTCATTTCTCTGGTGGTTCTCAACCTCCCCTGGACATTGGAAGGACCTGAGAAAAAGTACTGATGCCAGAGCTTCTGATTCCATTGGTTTGGGGTTCAACCTGGACAGTGGGCTGTTTACTGTGCCACCAAGTTGAGAATCCCCCACTGCCATACGAAGGCAACAGGAAGCCACCTCGGTACAACTTAAGGAACTCTGCTGCTGAAGGCTCCTTAGAGTGCCCTGTTCCTCAGAGAAACAGGCGCTACTCCATGAATTTCAAGCTGTCTAAGCAAACATAACAAAATCCTTCTCACAGCAGGAAACTCCACTGCCCCAACCCTTCCCTTCCTCCTCCCACAATGCTGTCACCTCTCTACCCCTCCCAACGACAAAGGGGAATCTCAGTGAGTCAGCCACAGAAATACTCAAATTTACCTTTTCTTTACTTGGACCTAAAAGACTTGGTAGGAAAAGAACATCATCTCTTGAATTGAAAATTGAAAAGAACTTGTTTCAATTCTCACTTGAAGTCTAGAGGGAGGAAAATGTCTTATAATAGAAAAAATGGAAAGCATTAAATAGGATGCCAGAAGTCACTTATTTTTTAAAAAAATTATTAATACTCAAAAGTATGAGCCAGTCAAAATTGAAGTGAGATTTTGTGAGATAAACAGGTCACATTAATACTGAAATATACCTAGTTAAATGACTTCTTGAGAATAGCTAGGAAATTTTGAAATAGAAGAGTAGTGACTGAACTAGTTTTACTAGTTACTAACATTTATTTTATTTATTTATTTTTGAGATGGAGTCTCGCTCTGTCACCCAGGCTAGAGTGTAGTGGCGGGATCTTGGCTCACTGAAATTTCTGCCTCCGAGGTTCAAGTGATCCTCCCTCCTCAGCTTCCTGAGTAGCTGGGATTACAGACATGCGCCACCACGTTCAGCTAATTTTTGTATTTTTGGAGACAGGGTTTCACCATGTTGGCCAGGCTGATCTCAAACTCCTGGCTCAAGTGAACTGCCCGACTTGGCCTCCCAAAGTGCTGGGATTAAAGGTGTGAGCCACCACACCAAGCCTATTAACATTTATTATAAAGTTACGCTATTTAAAACTATGTGATACTGTTATCAAAATGAGTCAGTGGGACAAAATAGAAAATCGAAAAATAGATCTAAGTTCCATGGTAATTAAATATATGATAAAGATAAAGGCAATAGTTGAAATTACTGGAGAAAACATGGATTATTTATGTTAGTATAATTGCATAAGCATTATTCAATATAATAGATCTTTACCTCTTTTTGCCAAAATCCAAATGTATCATAAAAGTTGTAACATGAAAAAAAATCAAAAATACTGGAATAAAATGTAGTTGAGTATATATGACTGTGGAGAATAAACCATGAATAGAAACTCTGATTAGTTTGACTGCTTATACTCTTTTAAATTTGTACATTCATGCCAAAACAAAATAGAAACCCCATTCCCTGCTCCATCACCAGCACAAACTTCAAAAACAAAACAAAGAACAGATGATAAGTTGGGAATAATATTGGTACTAGAAATGGCAGATAAAGGGTAAATATGTATAGTATAAAGGGACCTCTAAAAATTTTAAGAAAAATGACATTAGGTTGGTGCAAAAGTAATTGCGAGTTTTGCCATTGAAAATAATGGCAAAAATGGCGATTGTTTTTGCACCAGCCTAATAGAAAAATAAATTGACACTAAATGTCAGATGTCTTAGAAAAAATTCATGTTCTATAACCATGAAATCCTTTTCTTGGAATTTATCCTCAGGAATTAATTGTGCACATTTGTAGATATTTATGTATAAGCTATTTTTCAAAGAATTGTCTATAAAAGCCAAGAGGGAATAAAATAGACAACAGAAAGAAATTAAGAAAAAGGAAGAGAAATAGAGAAAAGGAGGGAGGAAGGAAGGAAAGAAGGAAGGAAGGAAAAGAAGAGATGAAAAGAAGAGAAGAAGGAAGAACCTTAAATGTCCAACAACAGATTAGTTGATGAAATCATGTTACATTGTGAGAGTTGACAGCTAGTCAGTAACTAAAAGTAAAATTGGAAGATGTTCACCCTATTGTGCACAAGAATCTTTTATGAAAACAACTATATGTAAATATATGCACAAATATATTCATGAAGACGTCTGGAATCTGAAAGCTAGCCCAGTTATCTCCGGGGTAATGGGTTATAGCTCTGACTTTTCTTTCTCCATTTTGCATACATGTATTTTTTGTTTACAATTAGCATGATTTGGTTTTGAAAAAAATTGTTTTTGATGTTATTCTGGGAACAGACATCAGGCTGGTCTGTAAATATTCTTGTTTTTGTTGTCTTGGTTTCTCTCCTCCCGGCTCCCGTCCTGCCCATACTCCTCTAGGAAGATCTTGCTGACCACCAAGATCTTCCCTGCCCCCCTCTCCCCAGAGCTCCTGAACCATGAGTGATACACACCTCTTATTTGTTCTTTAAACGTTTCTCGGCCAGGCATTGTGGATCATGCTTGTAATCCCAGCACTTTGGGAGGTCGAGGTGGGCAGATCACTTAAGGCCAGGAATTCGAGACGAGCCTGGCTAACATGGTGAAACCCCACCTCTACTAAAAATACAAAAATTGGCAGGTGTGGTGGCACACAACTGTAGTCCCAGCTGCTTGGGAGGCTGACGCACGAGAATCGCATGAACCTGGGAGGCAGAGGTTGCTGTGAGCCAGGATTGTACCACTGCACTCCAGCCTGGGCAACAGAGCAAGACCCTGTCTCAAAAATAGATGAATAAATAATAAAAGTTTCTTGTGTCTTTTCCAGTCTCCACATAGAAACTGTAAGCTCCCAGAAAGAAGGAGTTGGGAGATGGGCTGGGCATGGCTTCTCTGCCTGGGAGTACTGAAAAGATAGACTCTGGGCTCATGGGGTCAGCGCAGGCAACTGGGAGAGCTGAGGCGGCCAGAGACCACAAACAGCACCCATGAGCTGGGTGGAGCTGGCCTTGTCATGGGAAAAAAGCAGGGCCTGCTGTTAAGGGTCTCTCCAAGCTTTTCCACATTTCCAGTTTCCCATGGATAATTGGTCATGTTAACCTCTACTTTTTGTCTCCATATCACGTGGACAGGTTCTAACGTTCCCATGGACCAGCCCTGCTGTCGTGGTCTCTATGACTTTGAGCCAGAAAACCAAGGAGAATTAGGATTTAAAGAAGGGGACATCATTACGTTAACCAATCAAATAGATGAAAACTGGTATGAAGGAATGATACACGGGGAATCCGGATTCTTCCCCATTAATTATGTTGAAGTGATCGTGCCTTTACCTCAGTAATTGTGTAACACAAACTCTGGACGTACTTTCGTAACTGAAATGAATTCACACCAATGTGCTCTCAGTGTGGTGTTCTGTGACATCCTTTGCTCGCTGACCAACTTAATGACTTTTTTACGTGTGTTCTCTTTATAATGTATTTTGTATCAATTTAATTTGTATAAATGATTTTCTCGTCCTTGCTACATGAAAATACTGTTTTCTTTTTTGCTTCTTGTCCTAAAAGTCATTAGTTAAATGTATGTGCTTCCTGTTGCTAAAAATAAGTCTCACACATTGCAGTTATGTCAACAAATGGCCTATATTCCCTAGCTGCAATGAAATGGTAACATTTGAAACTAAGAAATGCTAAATATTTTGTTTCTCGACATTCCTGGTGATGTCTGGTCTTTTCATTGTATTTTAAGCTTACCTGTGAATAGCCCAATAAACATGACACACTGTGTTGGCAGAAGGCCTTGGTTATTTTTAATGCTGAAGTGTTGAATTTTAAGCACAGTCTTCCAGCTGTGAACTCATGCCCCATGGCTGACTGAAGTGTCACAGCGTGGATGCTTACATAACGGCTCCTGATGGGAACCTTCACTTTCCTCTTGATCCAAACATGACACTCATCCTCCTTCTAGTTGGGGGATGGAAAGCCCCTCTATCTACTTTTAAGCTTATTTATAAAACACCCCAACTCAAGCTGCTTCTGCTGCCACATTTTGGATAGGTTTTTTGAGCAAGTTGTGTTATGGATGCTTAGGAAGTAGCATGGTCAAGAATTGGTTGAGTCCCCAATAACGTGATCACCCTGACCTTGCCTATGGTATGCACTTGTCACATGCTTTGGCCCACTGGAGACCACAACAGTCCTATTATGGGGAGGGCCGGCTATATTTCTCATTTAAAAAGAAGGAGGCTCATTGACTGGCTTACCTAGAATCAAACAACAACATACAAGCACACCTCAGAGATATTGCAGGTTCTGTTCCTGGCTACTTACTGCAATAAAGCAAATATTGCAATAAAACAAGTTACACAAATGTTGAGGTTTCCCCAGTGTATAGAAAAGTTGTGTTTACACACAGACACAGGGAGGGGAACAACACACACTGGGGCCTGTTGTGGGGAGAGGGGAGGAGGGAAAGCATCAGGAAAAACAGCTAATGCGTACCGGGCTTAATACCTAGGTGATGGGTTGATAAGTGCAGCAAATCACAGTGGCACGTTTACCTATGTAACCTGCTCATCCTGCACATGTACCCTGGAACTTTAAAAAAAATTATGTTTATGCTGTAGTCTGTTAAATGTGTAGGAGCATATGTCTTAAAAAACCCAAAGTACACACCACTACTAAAAAATGCTAATGACTGAGCCTTCAGCAAGTGGTAATCTTCTTGTTGCTGGAAGGTCTTGATTTTGATGGCCACTGACTGATCAGCGTGGTGGTTGCTGAAGGTTGGGGTGGCTGTGGCAATTTCTTAAAATAAGACAATGCTGGAAGTTTGCTGCATGGGTTGCCTCTTCCTTTCATGAAAGATTTCTCTTCTCCCGTGCAATGTTGCGTGATAGCATTTTACACACAGAACTTTCAAAATTGGAGTCAGTCCTCTCATTTAAGTTTATGTAATAATGTAAATCCTTTGTTTCCATTACAATAATGTTTAATGTTCACAGCATCTTCACCAAAAGTAGATTCCATCTCAAGAAATCACTTTCTTTGCTCATCTGTAAGAAGTAATTCCTCATCTATTTAAGTTTTTTTATGAGATTGCAGGAATTCAGTCACATCTTCAGACTCCACTTCTAATTCCAGTCCTCCTGTTATTTCCACCACATCTGCAATTACTTCCTCCACTGAAGTCTTAAACCCCTCAAAGTCATTCCAAGAGGGTGGAAATCAACTTCTTCTTAACTCCGGTTAATGTTGATATTTTGACCTCCTCCCATGAATCACAAATATTCTTAAAGGCATCTAGAATAGTGAGTCCTTTCCAGGAGGTTTTCACTTTATTTTGCCCAGATCCATCAACAAAATCACCCACCTTGGCCTCCCAAAGTTCAGGGATTACAGGCATGAGCCACTGCACCAAAATAGATCCCTGACTTTTTAGATGTCAAAACAATTTCTAAAATTAAAATAGCTGTATTTTTCTAATTATAAAAGTAATACAGGCATATTGTAGAAAAAAATTCAGAATGCATGTAAAATCATAAGAAGGTGAAAATCACCTTTAACCCCACAACCTCAAAATAATTACTATTAACATTTTCATTATATTCTTCCAGTTTTGTTCTTGCATAATTTTATCTATTGTATGTATTTACATATATATTCATTCACACAAATGAGAGTTATATATTATGATTTTATCTTTCTATGTTAATAACTGTAGACCTAAGTCTTACAGTTTATTGGCTACATGGTATTTCATTGTATGTCTATGTCATAACTTATCTGACTAACCTCCTATTGTTATACGTTTCCAGTTTTCTTACAGACAAAAAGGTAACAATCATCTCTATATATAACTTCAATTATTTCCTTATGATACATTTCTAGAAATAGAAAAAAAAGGGTCAAAATGACAAATATATTGAACTTAGATATATTTAAATGTGTGTATTAATTAGCTTCCTTCATATTATACTTGAACTTCCTGATGGTTACATTGGTTTATGTTTCTTGTATCAGTGTGTGGCTATTCATTTGCTTCTTGTTCTGGGTAAAAATAATTATTGACATTTGTCCATCTGACAGGTAAAAACATATACCCCTATTGCTTAATTTGCATATCTTGGCTTACTAGTGGCGTTGATCTTTTCAAATAGTTATTGGCTATTTTTAGTTCTTACTATATTCATTGCCTAATTTTCTATTAGCATTTCCCTCTGATTAATGAGTTATTTATTACTATCTTTGATCCCTTATCTATTATGTGAGTTTAAAATATATTCTCCAGTTTGCCAATTCCCTTTGTGTGTGTGTGCACGTGTGTGTGTGCACACGTGTGTGCTGTCTGCCTGTTACACCAATATTTTTAAAATGCATATAATCAAATTGATCATTCTTTTCCTATTTTCTAGCGTTATTCTTAACTTTCTCAACTCTAATATTATAAAATCACTGAATTTTCTACTTTTTTTCTTATTGCACATTAATCTTTAACTCATCTGGAATTTATTTTATAGAAATGAAGGAAGTTGATATGTAACATTTCCCACTAAATATCTAGCCAATAATTTACACTTTTTTTCATTGAATTAAAATGTCACCTATAATACATACTGATTTTTCAAATATATTTAGATATAATTCCTTACTCTTTCTGTGTCACTATGTATTTTCCCCCCATTCCATTTATGATTAGTAGCACTGTTGCTTTGGTAAGAACACAGTATAAGATCTATTCTTTTAGCAATTTTTAGTGTGCAACACAGTATTGTTAATTATAGGCACTACACTACAGAGTAGATCTCCAGAACTTACTCCTCTTGCATAACTAAAAGTTCGAACCCTTTAACCATCACCTTTCTAGTTCTGTCTTCCACAAGCCCCTGCCAATTACCATTCTACTGTCTGCTTTTATGAATTTGATTATTTTAGATTCTACATATAAGTGAGATCATACAGTATTTGTCTTTTTCTGTCTGGCTTATTTCACTTAAAATAATGTTAAGTGAACATTAAGTTAACATAATCCATTCATGGATTTCCTTCTTTTTATGGCTGAATGCTATTCCAGTATATGCCATATACCATAATGTCCTTATCCATTCATCTGTTGATGGATACTTAGGTTGTTTCCATATCTTGGGTATTGTGAATAATGTTATGATGAACCTGGGAGTGCAGGTTATCTCTTTGACATATAGATTCATATCCTTTGAATGGATATGAAATGGAATTGCTGAATCATATGAGTTCTAGTTTTAATTTTAGGGAGAACTTCCATACTGTTTTCCATAGTGACTGTACTAATTTACATTCCCAATAACAGTGTAAAAGAGTTCCTTTTCTCCAAATCCTTGTCAACTTTTTTTATGTCTTTTTTTTTTTTTTTTTTTTTAAGAGAGCTGTGGCATGGTCACTGTTTTTAATTGTACTGTCACTGCATAGCCATCCAAATAGGTGTGAGGTGGTACCACATTGTAGTTTTGATTTGCATTCCTGATGATTAGTGTTGTTGAGCACCTTTTCTTGTACCTTTTGGCCATTTGCATATTTTCTTTGGAAAAATGTCTATTCATATCCTTTGCCCATTTAAAAATCAGATTTTTTTTTTTTTTGCTTTTAAGTTGTATGAGTTCCTTACATATTTTAGATGTTAACCCCTTATCCAATATATGGTTTGCAAGTATTTTCTCTCAATCTATATGTTTTTTATTTGGTTATTTTTTTGCTGTGCAAATGCTTTTTAGTTTGATGTAATATCACTTGTTCGTTTTTGTTTTCGTTACCTGTACTTTTGGTATCATACCCCAAAAATTATTGCCAAGACCAATGTCAAGGAACTTTTTCTTATGTTTTCTTTCATGGTTTTAGATTTTACATTTAGTTCTTTAATCTATTTTGAGTTGATTTTTGTCTATGGTGTGAGGTTAGGGTCCAATTTCATTCTTTTGCTTGTAGATGTACAGTTTTCTCAGCATCATTTGTTAAAGAGACTGTCCTTTTGTTAAAGAGACTGTGTATTTTTGGTGCCCTTGTCAAAAATTAGTTGGCCATATATGTGTGAGTTTAATTCTGAATTATCTATTTTGTTTCAGCTTTGTTCTTCTTACTCAAGATTGTTTGGCTATTTGGGATCTTTTGTGGTTCCGTATGAATTTTAGGATTCTTTTTATATTTCTGTGAAAAATTCTGTTGGAATTTTGATAGAGGTTGCATTGAATTTGTAGATAACTTTGGATAATATAGACATTTTAACAATATGGATTTTCTAATCCATGAATATTTGTTCTTTCCATTTATTTGTGTCGAATTTAATTTCATCAATGTTTTATAGTTTTCAGTGTAGAGATATTTAACCTCCTTAGTTAAATCTATGCCTAAGTATTTTATTCATTTTGATAGGATTGCAAATGAAATTGTTTTCTTCTTCTTTTTTTTTTTTGGATATCTCACTGGTAATGTATATTATGCAACTGATTTTTGTATGTTGATTTTATATTCCTAAACTTTACTGAATTCATTTTATTATTTCTAACAGTGTGTGTAGTCTATTATAAAATTTTGTCATTAGCAAACAGAGACAAAATTACTTCTTATTTTCCAATTTAAATGCCTTTTATTTCCTTTTCTTGCCTAATTGCTCTGGCCGGGACTACCAGTACTATGTTAAACAGCAGTGGTAAGAGTGGGCATCCTTGTCTTCTTCCTGATCTTAGAGGAAAAGTTTTCAGCTTTTTACTGTTGAGTATAATGTTAGCTTTGGACTTATCATGTATGGTTTTCATTACCATATGTAATGTAGCACATTCCTATTACACCTAATTTATTGAGAATCTTTATCATTAAAGAATGCTGAATTTTGTCAAAAATTTTTTTCATCTACTGAGATCATCATATGATTTTTATCCTTCATTATGTTGAAGCTGTGAGGGCTGTTAGGGTCCTCAGCAGCACCTCTGGGTCTAGTGGCCAGGGGACAGGGCCAATGGTGTGTACATGCTATGCTATGATGGCTGGCTGCAGGCACATCTATGACAGCAGAGGCCAGTTGCAAGCTGATATCATGCATGGTGGCAAGGACTAAGATAAGCGGAAGGGCCTGGGGCCAACTATGAGTGCACAGATGGCAGGGTAGGCTGGCAGCTTGCACATGCCCAAGTGCAGGGGCCAACTGCAAGCTGGTGAAAGAGGTTAGAGGCTGTCTCAGTGTGTGTAAAGGGGTGCATCGGGGAGGCACCCTGCATATGTATGTGCATGTAAAGCTGCAAGGGCCAGCTGTGGGTGCAAACACAGTAATGGGGGAAGGAGCCAAGGGGCAGGGCCAGCTGCTTATGCATGTACAGCTGTGGAGCCAGGGCTAACAGGATGCAGTAGCCTGGCTGCAGTGCTTAGCTTAGGGTGCACATGGCAATGGGATAGGGTCCTGTGCTGGGGGGCCTTGGAACTGTTTGCAGGCATACATATAGTAGCTGTGCTGTGTCCCAGGGCCAAATCACCCATGGAGGTGGCAGCTGGAATGGTT
Source organism: Cacajao melanocephalus (assembly GCA_963573385.1). Classification (NCBI taxonomy): domain Eukaryota; kingdom Metazoa; phylum Chordata; class Mammalia; order Primates; family Pitheciidae; genus Cacajao; species Cacajao melanocephalus. Next base: position 93,703 of record CAUYLG010018119.1, read on the forward strand.
CTGGGCACCGAGAGAATGCAAAGGCCACTAGGGTGAGACCCTGGGATAGGGGGATTATGGCAGGAGCAGCTCATGTGGTTTCATGGAGGGGTGATAGAGAGAGGTGGTAGGTCAAGCACCCAGAGACTCCAAGGCTTTTGGGCTGGATATCCAGGATGGAGCCACTGCTGCAGCAACAGTCTTGTGGCTCTACGTGGCAGCTCAGGTGGCTCCAGGGAGGTGGGAGGGAAAGGAGCAGTGGGTCAGCCTCCGCAAACTGCCAAGACTGCTGGGCTTGGTCTCTTGGCCAGGGCAATTGCAGCAGTATGTGGTATATTACATTGATTGATTTGCATATATTGAGCCATCCCACTTGATCATGGTGTGTGATTCTTTAAATGTGCAGTTGAATTCAGTTTGCTAGGATTTTGTTGAATTATTTTACAAGAATATTGGCCCATGCTCTCCTTTTTTTGTAGTATCCTCAGCTGGCTTTGGTAGTAGAGTAATGCTGGCTTCACTGAATGAGTTTGGATGTGTTCCTTCATTTTTAATATTTTAGAAGAGTTTAAGATTGGGAATTAATTCTTTACAAACGATAGGTAACATTGAAGCAATCTGGTCTTGGGCTTTTGTTTTTTGGGGAATTTTTGATTACTAATTAAACCTTTTTACTCATTACTGGTCTATTTATATTTTCTCTTTCTTCATGGTTCATCCTTGGTAGGTACATGTTTCTAGGAATTTATATATTTCTTTTAGGTTATCCAATTTTCTGTCATATAATTGTTTGTCACAGTCTCTTAGGATCTTTTGCATTTCTGTAATTTCAATAGTAATGTCTCCTCCTTCATGTATAATTTTTTTGTTTGGGTCGTCTCTTTCTTAGCTTAAAGTTTGTCAATTTTGTTCATCTTTTGAAAAAGCCAGCTTTTAGTTTTTTTCTTTGTGATTACCATGAGGCTTACATAAAACATAATTATAATGGTCTATTTTAGCTGACAACTTAATTTTGATTGCATACAAAATTCCTACACTTTTATTCCCCCAAATTTTATGTTATTAGGGTTATAATTTACAGCTTTTTACATTGTGTAACCATTAACAAATCACTATGTATTTCATATTGTTGTCTTTTAACCTTATATTAGAGTTAAAAGTGATTTATGCACCATTACAATATTAAAATATTCTGAATTTGACTCTCTATGTAACTTACCCATGAATCTTATACCTTTATATGTTTTCATGGTGCTGATTAGTGTCCTTTTGTCTCAACTTGAAGAGCTCTTTTTAACATTTCTTATAAAGGAGATCTATTTGTGATAAACTCTCTCAGCCTTTGCTAGTCTATGAAAGTCTATCTCTTCTTCATTTTTGAAGAACAATTTTGCCAGGTGTAGTATTCTTGGTTTGCAGTTTTTTCTTTCAGCACTTTGAAAATATCAGCCCACCGTCCCGACCTGCAAAGTTTTTGCTGAGAATCTGCTTATCATCTTAATGGGAGGGCCGTGGTTTTCTTCTACGTAATGTCACTTTTGCTGCTTTCAAAATTCTCAATTTGTCTTTGACTTTTGACAATTTGATCATAATGTGTCTCAGTGAAGATTTCTTGATGCTCAACCTATTTGGAGTTGTTTGGGCTTCATAGATGTGGATATTCATTTTCCTCTCCAGATTTAGGGGAATTTCTGTCACCATTTCTTTAAATAAGCCTTTTACTGCTTTCTCCTGCCCTGATCCTTCTAGAATTCCTATAATGCATACATTGATTCACTTGAGAATGTCCCATAAATTTTGTCAGTTTTCTTAAGTCTATTTCTTTCTTTTTGTTCCTTGACCTGGATAATTCTAAATGATCTGTCCTAGAGTTTGCCGATTCTTCTGCTTGACTGAGTCTACTATTGAAGTTTTCTACTGAAATTTTCACACATTTTATTCCTCAGCTGCAGAATTTCTGTTTGGTTTTTTTTTTTTTTATGATTCCTATCTTATTGTTGAACTTCTCATTTTGTTCATGTACTGTTTTCCTGATTTCATTTAGTTGTTTCTTTGCGTACTTTTGTAGCTCACTGGGCTTAAGATAATTATTTTCAATTTTTGTCAGGCAATTTGTAGATCTCAATTTCTCTGGGGTCATCCACTGAAGCTTTTTGTTCCTTTGGTGGTATCATGTTTCCTTGATTCTTCATATTCATTGAAGCTTTGCATTGCTATCTTTGCATCTGAAGAAGCAGTCATGTCTTCCAGTCTTTACTTCACTCGTGAGCCTGGCTAAAGATCTTGAAGATTTCTTAGATTTTTTTTTATTATACTTTAAGTTCTGGGGTACATGTGCAGATTGTGCAGGTTTGTTACATATGTATACACATGCCATAGCAGTGGTTTGCTGCATCCATCACCTTGTCATCTACATTAGGTATTTCTCCTAATGCTATCCCTCTTCAATCTCCCCACCCCCTGCTATTCTTACCCTTGCCTCCCACCCCTCTGGGCCCCACCGTGTGATATTCCCCTCCCTGTGTCCACGTGTTCTCATTGTTCAACACCCACTTATGAGTGAGAACATGCAATGTTTGGTTTTCTGTTCTTGTGTCTTAGATTTTTTTTAATGGATATACCCACACTACTCCTTTTGTTCCCTCTTACAGGACAAGCCTTAGGATTGTGTATCTTCTCTTGATCCTGCAAAGCCACATTTTGTATTAAAATTCTCCTGTTTATTTTCCCTAGGTCAGCGTCCTGAAATATCAGGGTTGTGGCAGTTCACCCAAGCCAGTTAAGTTGAGATGACTGCTAAAATCCACACTGGCTATTGAGATCCTTATGCTCTCTGTGAGAGCTCATGCAGGCTGTGCACAGGGATGCATAGGGTGCCATTTATGGGGAGCTGCATGAGGTGCTCAGAAAGTCTGTTGGCTGGTTCAGGAGAGTCCTCAAGTGAGTCGTCCTGGAGGAGTCTTGGGAGGGCTGCTTGGTAGAGTTTACGTATTGGTTCACAAGGTACATGACTGGCTGTTGAGAACTGTGCCAGTTGTTCTGCACTTTTTCTCCCCTTCTCCCAGCTCTTAGCTGTCCACAGGCAATTCAGTCATGTTGATCCCCTCAGTGTTCTAGGTGGGGTAGATAGAAGTGGGCCTTCTGGGCAGCATCTTGCAAGGATGGGGAAGCTGGGCACTCACTTCATTCTCCCTCTCCCCTATGGAAGAAGTCATGGGCCAAGGAGGCCTCTCTTGGTACCAAGCTGTGCCACTCTGGGGGAGAGATGACGCAGATAAAGTGAAACTGTTCTTATCCTTTTAAATGTGTTTATGCATAGATTCTTTGCTCCACCAGGGTGCTGGGACCTCAGCTAGATTCTGGAGCACCCACAAAGTTATTCTCACCTGTGGGTGGCTGCCAAACCCTGTGATCTGTTGGGAGATGGGAGCTGGAACCTCCCATTCTGCCATCTTGCTAACATCACTATCTCAAGTCTTCTTAAAGCTGTCTTTTCATGTTCTTCTCTGCAAAATCCAAGTTATCACATCAACTGTTCCTCTCATCTTCTGATCTCTCAAACTCTACAAACTGCTTTCAGCTGCCTGGCTGTTTCTCTTTTTTTTCTGGTCTCCGGGATCCTTTCTTCTTTCGGTGATTTCATACATGTTTTAAGTAAGAAATTAATCAGAATCACTCTAATCCCAAAAGAAGAATTATGGCTGATTGAACAAGTAAAGAATCAGTCTATCTTTAAAGGCAGAAGGAAAGAGCACTATTGCAAACCTGTATTAGTTACTCTCTCTATTTCAATACTTACTTACTACACTATTTATTTCCAGAGTGGTCTCCTTACCTTCCTGGCAGAGTCAAAGAAGGACACTCAGTGCACAGTCTCTTTTCTCATCATAGAGCCACTGCTGCCAGAGCAATGATCACTGCTGTATCTCATCATCAACCCTCCCTGAGTTGCAGTTCTAGGGATGATTATCTTCCCCAGTTTTCAGCATTCATGTGGAATTTTTTTTATCTTATCAATTTGACAATTTCAGTGGGGAATGGCTGGTTTGAGTAAAATGTTAATGCTCAAATCATCCTCTGGGATCAGAAGTCTCCACGTGACCTGAAATTTCATGTCAGTATCAGTTTTTTAAAATTTCTTTTCCATTTTCCCTATTTAGGCTTTGCAGAACACTGGATACTTTGTTCTCAATTTTCCTGGCCCCATATATAAATCTGGGGATACTTTTTCATAAAGTCTTTTGATTTCTTTCTTAGTCTTTAAAAACAACAATAAAAAATACACTGCTCTGGAACACATTTGATGAAATAGCATTTACCAATTTCATGGGAAATTCCGAGTAAGTCCCACTCTTGCTTTGATGGTTAACCAGAGACCCAGGCTCGGATTGAATATCAAACTTGCCTTGGAGGAATCAGGGGCTTCTGGATGTATCTTTCAAACTGAAGTTCATAATGGAAGAACAAAAGAACAGAGCTGGGTAAACTTCCTTCAAGACAGAGCCACTGAGCCATATGAGCAAATGGTGCAGACCCAGGCTGAAATCAAAAGTGGCTCACAATGATTGCATCTTGATTTTGGTTTTAAATAAATGTTGATGTTTTCACTATTTTGGGGGAATTATACGTGTATGACTTGCACATTATAGAACATTTAGAAATTCCTTTCCTGATAAACAGACATATGGATAGATGACAGATGAAGGCAGCTAGCTATTTTTACCTAAACCATGAACTTCCATGGTTTCATGCATCAACCATATGTGCTGACGAGTCATCAATACACATCTCCAGCCCAGGCATCTTCCTGGTTCTAGATCTAAAGGCATTTCCAACTCAAAATGTCCTAAATGAAGCCATCATCTCTGTGTGCCCCCTCCTACCTAACACACGCCTCCTCCTATGTACCCTATATCAGTCAATGACACCAAGCTGCCCATGTCACATGTCAGAAATCAAGAAGTCAACCTTAACTTGTCCTAGTGTCCACTCTTTAAATCATTCACCACATCTTATCAATTCTCCTTTCTAGTAACTCTCAAATCCATCTATTTTCTTGTATTCCTACTGTCACTCATGTCAGGTTAGGCTATCATGAGCTATTGGTTATCTTACTAGAAACACAGCCAGAGTAATCATTTCCAAGGGCCAGTCTTACTATGTCATTCTTCTACCAAATATTATCCTAAGCAACCCATTGCTCTTCGGGTCAACCCCATAGCAGGGTATACGTGGCCTTCAAAACTCGGCCCCTGCCTATCTCTGTCTACTTACCTTTTTTTTTTTCTTGAGACAGAGTCTTTTTCTGTTGCCCAGGCTGGGGTGTAGTGGTGTGATATTGGCTGTGCCTCCCTAGCTCAAGTGATTCTCATGTCTCAGCCTCCTGAGTAGCTGTGACTACAGGTGTATACCACTACACCTGGCTAATTTTTGTATTTTTGTAGAGACAGGTTTCACCATGTTGCCCAGGCTGATATCAAACTCTTAGACTCAAGCGATCTGCCTGCCTCAGCCTCCCAAAATGCTGGGATTACAGGCATGAGCCACGGTGCCTGGCCTGTCTACTTACCTTTGGCCAATTCCATTTTCACTTTGCGATTCAAATGCGTTAGCATAGACTAGATTTATGCTGCAGTAACAACACAAATTTCAGATGCTTAACAGGTAAAGTTCAATCTGGCATAGGCTGGCTGACTGCCCATGGTAGCTGTCCTTCATGGCGTGGTTCAGGGAGCCAGGACCCTTTGATCTTGTGGCTCTGCATGCCAACACACATCCTCTGTGTTAACTGCCCAAGGGGAAGAGAAAGACTGGAGAATCCACAGTGAGGTTTTCATTGCCTTAACCAGAAAGTGATACACACCACTTCCATTTTTATTTCATTGGCTAGAATGACTCAATGGCTCTGCCTAACTGCAAGAAAGCTGGGAATTGTAACCTTCCTAAAGCATCCAGTAAGGAGCCATACTAAAGAGATTTGGTGAACACTTTGCTTTGCCTCTGCCACACAAAACACAATGGTATGAATACCAGGAGGTGGTAATCATTGGAGTCCTGCTAGAATCTGTTGACCACAGATACCCTACAACATTCCCTCAATTCCTTATTAGGCTGAAGGTGTGTGCACACAAACCCATATATGGGAACAATATGAAAGTGGGCAGATAAGATTTGTTCTAGAACATGTGATAAATGTATTAATTTTTCCCTAGATATACCCCACCTCCCAACCATTTATTTTATTTTATTTATTTTTTTGAGACAGGATTTCACTCCCATTACCCAAGCTGGAGTGCAATGGTGCAATCTTGGCTCACTGTAACCTCTGTCTCCCAGGTTCAAGCCATTCTCCTGCCTCAGCCTCCCAAGTAGTTGGGACTACAGGTGTGCACCAGCACAACTGGCTGTTTTTTTTTTTTTTTTTTTTTTTTTTTTTTTGTGGAGATAGGGTTTTGCCATGTTGCCTAGGCTGGCCTTGAACGCCTGAACTTAAGTGATCCTCCAGCTTTGACCTCCCAAAGTGTCAGAATTACAGGGGTGAGCCACTGAGCCTGGCCCATTTATATTATTTTAAAACACATATTTGGGATTGTAGATTGTTTTGACTGGAGAAAAATCACAGAAAGAGAATAAAATTTTTAATGATAAAATCCTGTGCTTGTAATTAAACTTTAGTTTTCAATTGAAATATTTTCCTAAGAAACTTCTAATACCCTCACAACTGAATTAGTTGCTGTTTTACCCAGTACATTTACAGCTTCCTGTCCTTAAACCTCTGAGAACATTTACCACACTGTATCTCATTCACTTCTGCAAGACAGGTGGTATCTCTTGTCATGTCATTGTATTCCCAAGGCTTTGCACATGTCTGACACAAGGTAGACTGTCAATAAATACATACCGCATTATACTGCGTTGAACTGAGTTGTTCTTTAGGTCTAAAGCTGAGCAGATGCAAACGATGAGATCTGAAGAAAATTGGTTCCTCACTCATCTGTAGAACATTTTTGCCCGAGTCTGGGAAAGGAAGGGATAGAAATGCTTAATTGCTATCAAAACCCTCCCAAAGTTAATGTGTTTTACGAAACTTAATACATAGAAATGTTTTTATTGAACTTATATTTGAAAAAATACTTTTCAAGTATTCCTTTGTGGTGCTTCCAACCCAAATATTGCCAAGCGGAGAGTGTAAGGATCACACAGGAAAGCAGACTGAACAGGGGAGTCTCGTTCTGCGGTGCACAGGGAATGACATGCAAGCAGCACCAAAGAAAATGCTTCGTGCACAACTCTTCTTGACGGTTTGTTCGAAAACCGAGATCACGTTTTTAAACAATAAAGGGTACAGCCTTTAGAGGAATATGATATCTTGCTTTCACTCTGCTCTTTTGCTCAAATTAATTCTGGAATAAAATCTTGGTGATCAAGAGTGGTCAGAGATGATGTTCTAGATGGGAGTTTTTCAGTAAACCAAGGTGAATATTTACAGGAATATGTACTGCTTGGCTTTTGTTTTCCTTTTCTTAAATTTAACTCTTTCATGTGCAAATATTTTTCTAAAACATAACACACACGTTCACACATTTAAACAGAATCTATGGGACAAACGGGTTCATAACCTGGATTCCTAAGCATGAACACAGTACTGGCCATGATGTACAGTGTTCTCCTCAGGCTCCACTGAGGAGAACTAAGCTGCACCAAACAATGTGAATTTGTGACTTTTTTGGTGCCTTTTATGTTTTTCTGCAACACCTTTATCCTGTCAGTATGCCTCTTGGTAGGCATTCTGTCCCTTTCTAATTTATAGCTTCTGATTTACTCTTGAAAATCAGATGAAGAAACTTGTTAAAACTATGTACAAAGTAAGAATCAGTCGTCTTGAGTGAGACCTAAGTGTTCGCTTATATGCAATATGCTTGCGTCATGTTGGTTGGATGCTAACAAGTGTTTTCTGTTACTGATCTGGTTATAGTAAAACTAGGAGAGAACCCCAAGGTTGAGTTCTAGATTTGCGAGGTATTGCTGTAATACACAAGCAAAGTATAAAAACAACTTCACAAGTGACACTGCAAGGAACCATTGAAACTTTCTAATTTTTACACTTTCACAATATGAATGAGAAAGCCGAAGGACCCACTCTGGTCAGAAAACCACCAGTGCTAGCTGAGCATATTTCCTGTGCAGGACTTGGGATATGTTCTGAAAACCAGGCATGGCAGATGCCTTTGGAGAGGACTCCCTGTCCGATTTCTTTACCAGCAGGCACACCTATCGCCAGCATCTATTTGGTGCAGCTGCTAAAGGCTTACAGCCGATACCTTCCTAGAGCATTGTCCTTGGCCACTGGGAGCTGCCTTGGTGGTCATACCACCATATATACCACCACCCAGCTCCAGCAGAGGCAACGACCGACTGGCACGTGAGTCAGCCGTCAGTCCTGGTGCTTTAAGTCAGGGCAAATCTATGCTATAGTTTCTGTTCCAGGATCCCCGAGGATCTCATGAAAGTTAGACTTGACCTCAGTCACAACTTGCTTCAGGCTTGCCCCTTACCTATCCTGCTTCCCTCACTCCTTTATAGGTTTTTCCTGAAGGGCACTTGCTAGCTAATTTTGTGCCTGTAAGGCACCATGTTCATCTAACATCCAGATGTCTTATCACTCTCTCTCTCTCTCTCTCTCTCTTTTTATTTTTTTTACATAGAGTCTCATTCTGTTGCCCAGGCTGGAGCGCAGTGGCATGATCTTGGCTCACTGCAACCTCCGCCTCCCAGGTTCAAGTGATTCTCCTGTCTCAGCCTCCCGAGTAGCTGCGAGTACATGCATATGCCACTGTGAGTCTGGCTAATTTTTGTATTTTTTAGTAGAGATGGGGTTTCACCATGTTGGCCAGGCTGGGTTCAAACTCCTGGCCTCAAGTGATCCGCCCGCCTCAGCCTCCCAAAATGTTGGGATTACAGGTGTGATCCACCGCGCCTGGCCCCAGATGTGTTATCTCTTGGTGGCTTTGGCTGAGAGTGTATCTTTGGTGCATGCTGCAGTCAATGGTACCTTCTACTGGCGTACTTACCTCCAAGCACTCTTTTTCTCCAAGCCTCCGACATAGCCTTCTTGAGTGTGCTTCCCAGGCCCATTTCACAATTCTGTAACCAGAAAGAGCATTTCTGTATCAAGAACAAATTAAGGCTGATGCCTTGAATTGATATTCCTTCTCTCTAAGGGTAAAACATACACACACCTCAACACCACCATCATCAATAATTTCTTTCCTGTTCTTCAATGTGTATCTCTCATGCGAATGTTGTACCGTGTGCTTGTTGGGTTGGGGTCAATACGCAATGCTGGGAGTGTGGGTAGGAATCTCTGAAATTCATCTAGGAAGCAGCAGGTCCTAAGACAGGTAGTGAAAACCAGGAAGCCAAGAGAGGAAGTGGAACTCGGTCTTCTTGACCCTTCAGTCTAAATGCATTGCCATTGTCCCAGGTGGTGGTGGTCTCACAGGGAGGGAGCCCAGGAGGTAGGCAGGGAGGGGCCTGAACTGCCCCAGATAGTTGATTGGGTAGGTGGCCATACTCAACAGCCAAATCAGCCAGATTAGCTCTTTTGGGGTTTAATCATTCCTGTTCTTCCCACTTCCCAATCTTCCACCACACCATGCCTTTGGCAATGTCTTATTTAAACATTTGGGCCAAGCCTCAGGTGAAGGGGTAAGCATGGGAGTGAAGTATGGGTGAATGACTGAGGGAAGGGGCGAGGGAAGAGGTGACTGAGAGGTGGTGAGGCCATAATTCTGTGCACTATATCCGTAAGGTCCAGCCAGCACCCCCAGCAGAGGCTGCCCTCTGCAGCTCTTCGTTGTCCTAACTCACGGCACCTTGGGACCTTGGCCACTCACACAGATTTGTTTGACTTGCTAGGGTTAAATGGAAGGCAGAAGTTCCATAAGGCTATGGGTGATGTTTTCTCTCCTGCTTTTGGCTCCTGGAACACCTGCTCTTTGAGGGGGCCGGCCCCCTGCTAGATGGAACCTGTGGGAGAGAAAGGCTAAGTCCTGGTCTTAGTACTTGGTGTGGGGCATTGCTTGGAGGCTGGCTCAGGAATCAGATTGCCCAAGGGAAATGAGACAGGAAGTCCTGCTGAGCTGAGCCATTAATACCTTAAAGCAGAGCAACACATCTCAAATGTTCCCAACAAAGTCCCCCAACTCCAGAAGCATTCTCAGTGCCTTCCTGAGTTGCAGACACCAGGAGCTCCCCTTAATGCAGCCGCCACTGCACAAGCGTAATATTTCTTTGAATTCTCCATTTCATCTTGCATATTCATGTGACTTTTTTGCATTTGACTCTGTGATATGGCAGGGCTGGTTTTAGAATATGAATGATGTGAGGAGTGGTATCATCTAGTTGCTAAGAACATGTGGTGTTTAAACCTTTCTACTTGTTTCTTCATTTGCAAAATGGGAATAAAAATATCTACCCCATAGGCTATTGTGATGACTAGGTGCAAGCAAAGTATCTGGAACAGTGCCTGCTGCATCCTAAGTGTTTTGAAATGTTAACATGGCCGTTCCTTTACCTAGTGTTTCTTTACTGATGCAGTGATATGAGAAGCACGAAAAATCAATTCTCATTATTTACAGATTGCCTATTGTGAATTCAGCTACTTGCTAAAATTTGTCATCCCTGTTAAATTAAATTCAGCCTAAAGCTGCCTTCTTACATATTTTAAGGTTGGCCTAAAGGTCTCTCTGTACTTACTGAACTGTGACCTAACCATGTGTATACAGACTATAACCTACTCTTGAAGCAGTCACAGAGTTTTGGCCAATCACAGGCAGTCAACTGTTCAAACCATGTTTAAATAAGGCAAATGCCGAGCTGTAACCAATCCAGCTGTTTCGGTACCTCACTTCCATTTTCTGTCCATAAATAATTGTTTGACCATGTGGAAGCCCCAGAGTTGCTCTGAACCCATTTTGTTTTGGGGTGGTATGAGGGGGGCGAGCCAATTTTAAATTGTTCTTTGCTCAATTAACTTCTGTTAAAGTTGTCTAAGTTTTTATTTTAACACCTTGTAATCAATAGCTGCAGCACTTTCAAAGTCATTCAACCAGTACTGAACATGTTGAGTCTCCTGAGGCACATGTTGGAAGCTCAGTCAACCCTCTCTGTCTTCTTGCTGCAGCTTTCACACTGTGAATGAGTAGCCCGAAAGTTCTCTTCACTGCCATGTTTTCACATTTTTGTCTTTTTTGTTGATGATTTTGCTGCTTAAAGCACCCCCAGGCACAGTGCTGAAGTGCAGTCTAGTGTTCCTAAATGGAAGAAGGCTGGGGTGTGCACTGCAGAGAAAATTTTTGTGTTAGATAAGCTTCATTCAGGCATGAGTTACAGCACTGTGGGCTGTGAGCTCAGTGTTCAGGAATCAATAATAGATGTTAAATAAGGTGTCTTTAAACAGAAACATGCATAAAATAAGGCAATGTGTTGACTGATTGACAAAAATATTGTGACCAGAAGCCTGCAGGAACTCAACTCTGTATTTCTCCTAGGAATAACGGCTCCATATTCACAAATTCGTTTTTCGGTGACTTTATAGACCACAACTATGGTGAATAAAGAGGATCGATTGTCCACAGGTAAGTTAGTTCTAGTTTAGCCCAGCCCTCCCTACCCTTCACTGGCCACGCTTCCCTCCCGTCTCCACACTGACCTGTTCTCTGCTCACTTGCTACAAGTCCAGTCATTTTACATAGAGTGGAGAGATAGCCTTGAAGATCCTCTTCTTGGCCAGAAGAAGTCACCAGATTAAGGAAGGGAAGAATGGGTGAGGAAAGCAGGCAGGGCTAACTGTTCTTGGCATAGCTCTAACAGTAACCGGAATGCACCAACCACAGAGAAGGCAGGAGAGCAACTTTAGGGGTGAACAGATAGGGAGAGGAGCAGATAGAGGAGAGGCGCAGATAGAGGTTCCAGTCCTGGCTTCTCCACTCATGGTGCAAGTTATCCTCCCAGCCTCAGACTTATCCTAGGTGAAATGGGATAATGCTACAAACTATTGCTGCTGTGAAGATTAGATACACACAAAGAGCTTGGTACTCGACAGACACCCAAGGAAATGATGACCGTAGTAAAACTTAGGTGGGGGCATAATGCAGGCTTTAAGATAAATCTCCTGGCCCTTGGCTTATCCCGCTGGAACTAGGACAAGGACAGGGACAAATATTTCCTCTTACTTCTCTTCACCTCCAGAAGTACACAGGCAACTCACTTCAGTCTCTTGTCCGCGACACTGCCACCCCCACCCCAAATCCCAGGCCTGGACACTGTATGATCCTGGCACCTGTGGAGCTCTCGGTTCCCCAAGCCCGGCTCAGACGAGGGGGCGCCAGGTTCCCGGTTAAGAGGCGCTCCTGCAAGATCGCCCGTGGTCCCTGGCTGCCAAAGGTCCCAGGTCCCTGGGCAGTGAGCGGTCTAGAGTCCACGGTCTCTTGCGTGGGGTCTGCGCTGTGCGCAGGCCAGGAGAGGGCCGCAGGTCTCCGACTTTGGTCCTGCCTGGCCAGGAGCGCCTACAGCTCTTAGGCACGAGGCAGCGGTTCGGGCAAACCTCCGTGTGGCTGCTGGGCCTGACTTTGCAGAGCTGGCGCCCGGGTCTGGGCGGGGTGGGTGGAGGCTAGGGGAGGTGGGGCCGGGGGTGGGCTTGCGGGGAGCGACGGCATCCCTACCCCGGCTCCGGCTAAGGCGGGGAGGCCCGGCTGGCTCACGGCTCGGCGGCCGCCTTTCTCCAGCGCGCCTGTCGGCGGCGGCGTCGGCGGCGTCGGCAATCCCGGCTCTTGGCACAACGCCTGGCGGCCGGCCCAGGGCGAGGAGTGGCTTCCAGGAAGCGGGCGGAGGAGCGTTCCAGCCGAGTCTCGCCGTCGCCGCGGCCCCGCGCGCTCGGAGCGGCCCGGGCCCGGCCCCACACCCGGTCTCTTCGCGCCCCCGGCGCCTCCGGCTCGAGCTGAGGGCGCGGTGCCGGCGCGCAGGCGTTACGGCGTCTGGGCGCGCCGTGCACTTGCCGGGCGGTGCAGGTGGCGGCGCGCGCCCTCCGCCTCTGGGCCGGGGCCAGTGCAGCGCTCTGCGCGCCCGGAGGGGGCGGGAGAGGCGGGGCAGCCCCCGTCCCAGCCCCATTTAACTTCGCTGCGGCGGCGGCGACTGCGGCGCCGCGGGCTGGAGGCCGGCGTCGGGGAAGGTCCTGGTCCCGGATTCCACACGAGGTGTTGACGGGCGGCTTCTGCCAGCCTCTCCCCAGCGCGCGCCGAGCTCGCGCGGCCCCAGGGCTGCACGTCCCAGATACTTCTGCGGCGCAAGGTGGGTGCACCTAGCTCGGCGCAGGGCGGCCCCGCCAGGGGTCGGGGCTCCCCAGGGGAAGTAAGACTCGGAGCAGCGGCCTCTCTAAGCAAGTCGGGGGACTCCAAGCAGAGTCGGGGCGTGCTCCGTGGGCCCCAGGGGGCCTCAGGACTGGGATGCTCCTCACTGCTGGGCACCTCGGGTCGAGCGCTCTCCGTGGCGTGCTGGGAGGTTCAGGGAAGGCGTTTCGGGGGGCACTTCGCGGGCTGAGGGGCGTTCTTGATTATGAGGGAACTCCACAGAGTTGGAGTTTTTCGGGCACTTCGCGCGCTGAGGGGCGTTCTTGATTACGGGGAACTCCACAGGGTTGGAGTTTTTCAGGACTGGAACTTACTAGCAGAAACCTCGCGCGTCCGAAGGTCCGGCCCGTTGGCAACTGGATAGCGAGCGCCCAGACGCCGGGGGTCGAGGCGACGCGCGCTCGCAGAAATTGGCGTGGGGGTGGCTGGGAGGCGGCGGGGGCGCTGGAGGAGTGACTTCGAGGCAGCAGGTAGTCGGAGGGGTGTGCGCTAGGAAGGCTGGTGCGAGAGGGTGAGGGGGGCGTACAGTCCCAGGGCCCGGCACTGGCCGCCTCCCTCCAGCCCGGAGTCGCCGCCTCAGGTCGGAAACAGCAGCACATTTGCGGATCGCATTAGGCCAGGCCCTTAATGCTTTCTCCAGATGGAGAGAAGCCACCGACCCGCCCCCGGACACCAGCTCCGCCAAGGCGCCCGCCAGGCGAAGCGAGAGTCGAGTGTGACCTCGGCTTTTCCAATCTCCACTCATACTGATTTCCCTGTAAATTGACAGGAAAAGTGAGGGGAAAGACCTTGCTTCTCTCCTTGTTTCAGCTGACCTCTGCTGGCGAGCCCTCACCTACTTTTAGGAGATTGTGTTAGGCTGGCCCGGGGGCTGTGTCCTCCAAACCTCCCTGAACTTAGCTCTCAGGCATCTCTCTGGTTGTGGGTCTGGGACCTCGAGGGCGCACGCACGTTGTCATCTAGCGAGGATAGCCTTGAACTATCAGAAGATCTGCATTCCAGTCTTAAAATGTCACTATCTTACTGTGTGACCTTAGGCAGGTCCTTTCCCTCTCTGAGCTGGCTTCATTGTCTTAGACTCATTTTTGCCGCCAGTAGCAGAAGCTGGCCTAAGCCTTGGCTCTGTGCTGGCTTCCTGAGTCAAATGCCAATAGCCACACCCTGCTGCTGACAGATGGGCTCAGAGGTGGCTGGGGCAGGGATGTCTCAGCTGCTGAAGGGCTGGAGGTATGAGTTGCCCACTGAGACAGGTCCAGCCCTCACCTGACCTTGATGTGGACCTCCTAAAGGGAGCCCAGTTACCTGCACCCTGTAGTGGGCAGCCCCATCTTTGGCCAACACAAACCTTTCCACAACAATGTCTGGGCTTCAGGGTCCCTCCATCTAATGGGTCTCTTAAGTAATGGTTACTGCCATAGGGGCCAGAGCTGGTTAATAATCAACTGTTTCCTCTTCTGTAGGCTACAACTGAGACCCGCAGGAGACCAGACCCCATGGCTTCCTGGACGAGCCCCTGGTGGCTGCTAATAGGGATGGTCTTCATGCACTGTACCCTCTTGCAGGTAAGGTCATAGGGAGGGAAAGGGAAACGGAAACGGTGGACATCCCTCTGCTTACTTAGAAGCATTATTCTAGACCCAAGATGTGGCATGATTAGTGTTAATCCTACACCAGAGAACCAAACGTTCTTTCCTACCTCCAGCCAATGGTATTTCTGGTTGGTTTAGCTATAAGAGATTATCCAGATCCTTTGGGTCCTTTCTGAATCTTGAGCATGCCCTTACTAGCGCTGTGGATACCATGCACCAGTGATGACCTGGGGCTGTGATGGACCCTGTCATTTCAGACTAGAATGGCTGTCTGCATGTGCCCAGTAGAGGCTGGGTTGCTGGAGACTGGGATAGATTAATGGGCAGAGCCAGATTCTGGCCCCAGCTAAGCCACTAAATAAATATTCTGAGTTTACATCTATCATCACATATCCTACTGTTTTATCCCGCACTCCTGTCTTTAGACTTCTGCTGTCTTTTCCAACCAACTTGGGAGGACCCAGCTCATGCATTGTATCTTTATTTGTCTATGGGATAGACTAAAACAAAGGAGTGAGGCTAGCATTGCCTAGGAGACATTAGGGAGTAATGGAGAGAGTGGCAAAGTGCAGAACGCCTGCTCCATCTATCAAGAGTAGCCTCTACTCAATTCCATCTGATCATTACTAAGTGGAGATGCAAGCCCAGGAATGCCAGATCTTATTTTTCAAAATAGCTGGATCATCTCGATTTCTTACCAAATATCCCAGTTTTTAAAGCATTGAAAAGCAGATAAATATGTTTGCAGCCTGGATTCAGCCAAGCAGTTTGCAGCCCCAGATCTAAAGGCAGGGCACATCTTAGTATTGTGTCCCAAGGGCTGCAGCTAGCCCCATACAGTGTCTTGTGTGAACTAGAACAGTCCCTCCCTGCAGACATAACTTCTCAGATACATGGCTTGGTGGCCTGGGTACACTCAGGGTCTAGCAAGGGACTTGTCATTTAAGGGCTTAAATGTCTATTAAGTAAGCATGCATGCATGAATGAAGATATATACCCTGGGATAAATGAATCAGACTTCTCTGCCTCTTGTTTCACTTTCTTGGACTTAGTGTCTCTAAGGCCTCTTTCGGCTCCAATGCCCTGTGAATTCTGTGACGTACAAAGAACTGGTCAGCAAGGTACATCTTCTCCCCATTATCCCATTTTATTGATGCTACTCCATAATCATATTAATAGAGCTCTTTTGTTAGAAAGTCTTTTCAGAATGATTTTCAGGTTCTCTGGCCAGTGAGATGACTGTTGAAGTAAAAGGGTAGAGACTTGTTTCTGTCTCATCAGCAGATCTGAAATGGGCTTTGAGAGCTTCAGAGATCTGTTCCTGATCAAATGGGGCTAAGCCTTCAAGGCACAGTGTTTCATTTTGTCTTCTTTCACCCTGTGAAATTTAAATGTGCTTTGAGGCAGTCTATAGACTTTGGCCAAGGGCAGTGTTTGCCCAGCTTGAATCACTCACTGACCTCTTTTGGATTTTTCCATATCTGTATGCCTGTGGCAGTACTGTTTCCATGTATCAAGGCAGTGTGCATAGAAGGTCATAAAAGGAGATTTCAGACCAGCAGTCTTCATCACTCATGCCACCCACTGTTCAAATCTCAGCTCTACTACTTCATCACTGTCACACAAACATCTCTGCATCGCATCTCAGTTTTCACATCTTTACAGACTTGATAATATTACTATAGACCTCAGAATTGTTTGGAGGAGTTAATCCATTGTGAAGTGGAAGAAAGTGAAAAACCAAACCAAACAGCCTCTGGCATGTAGTAAGTGTACAATAAATGTCAGCGTTCTGCTGTTGCCGCTGCTTGTCAGCATTGGAAGCTTGAAGGAAGTGCAGTGCCTGTATTTTCTGGTGTGGAGCCTGTAGGGGGCACTCAAGAGGTATCAGCTGTGGAGAGCCTGATCTCTGGGAGGTGTGGGTGGGCGTGGCTAGGGCAGTCTCACCAGAGGCCCTGAGAGAAGGTTCTAATGAAGGGTGGTAGGTCAGCCCTGGGGCCCTGTCCATGGCTTGGACACTCCGTTTTTTGTTTTTTGTTTTTTGTTTTTTTTTCCTAGAGTCAGCCTGGGTTTGACTCAAAGCTGCCTGTCTCAAAGCTGGTATTTGGTTGGGTCTTTAGGTGTTCTGTAGCATCTACCCTTGCTTCGTAAGTGCTGCCACCAGGTGGTTGGTAGAAAACTAATAGATTAGTGAGGCTGAGGCATTAATAACAAATAGATTTTCTTTCTTTTTTTTTTTACTTCCCTCCCTTCCTCCCTCTCTCCCCTCTCCTTCCCTCCCTCCCTCCCTCCCTCCCTTCCTTCTTCTTTTTGACACGGTTTCACTCTGTTGCTCACACTGGAGTGCAGTGGCACAATCTTGGCTCACTGCAACCTCTGCCTCCCAGGTTCAAGTGATTCTTGTGCCTCAGTCTCTGAGTAGCTGGGACTACAGGCACACACCACCACACCCAGCTAATTTTTGTATTACTATTTTGCCATGTTGGCCAGACTGGCCTCGAACTCCTGATCTCAAGTGATCTGCCCGCCTCGGCCTCCCAATGTGCTGGGATTACAGATGTGAGCCACTGTGCCCGGCCACAAATATATTTTCTTTACTGAATCAGTTAAAATGTAAACTCTTATATTCACTGCTCACAAATAATTGTGATAGATTGCAGAATAAGGTATGAGGCTGGCAGCTCCTTGTTTTTCTAACTCATTCTTGACCATTCCTGGAGTTGCTCACTGTTTCTCTCACCCAGGCAGCTGAAGCGGCCATTCTTCCTGTCTCACAGGCCCTGGAAGCTTCCTGTTGCTCCAGCCTTCTCCTTAGGGACCTGATTTTCCCAGAGAAGACAGCAGCTGCTGTTCCTACTCTCTCTTCCAGCCTGGAATATTTGAGAGCTTTTCACACTTTATCCTGAACACCTTGAAGATGAGTCCTATGTTGACTGTCCCCTGAATTACAACTTGCCCCTTGTTTTTTTTTTTTTTTTTTTTTCTCTTGCCCAGGAGAAGAGTAAACAAATTCATCTGTTCACTAATTTAATTGTCATAGGATGGCTTTGTAGCTCCCTGGCCAAGTGCCTTTAGAAATTTTTTTGACGTTGCTCATGTGGCTTATGATTATCTCTTTAAACAACCATGTCAAGATGGCTTCATGTATATCTGAGTGGCCCTCCACCATGTTTTCCTCTGGGGAGGTGCTGTACTGTTTAGATTATCTGGCAAATTCTGTCCTGTCCCCTTTCCTGTAACTCTGGATAGAATAGCCTTTTCGGAAGAATGACTTGATCTTTGACTGTCTCCACTGCCAAGTTCATAGATATCTACTGGAACAGGTCCCTCGAGGTCACAGTTTTGAAAGGCAGGAGGAATTTGGATGAAGACATTCTGGGAGGTCTTATAGCTCTGTGGTGACCTCCTCTGCAGGGAGGATTTTGAAAATTTCAAAACACAACTTGTAAAATAAGCAATATCTGAGTTGGCTCCAATCCTGTCCCCTGGGTCTTGTTAGTGCATAAGTATAGGACAGAATTGTTTAACATTTTGTTTCTGATCCTGAGGCTGAAGGCTGGTATAGAAGGCTGATCCTTCAGAGGGCTTTGAGAGAGGGTGGGAGTGGAAGGCCAAGTGGTCTTGGGTAGATGACCTTTGAGCTCCTTTTGCCTTCATCATGATATTTGGTGGAGCTGCCAGGCTGAGAATGTGGAAGTCCTTGGGTTGTGTGATAGGTTGACTAATAGCCCGCAGATATGTCCATGTCTTAATCCCTGGAACTCATAAGTATTCCCTTATATGGCAAAAAGGACTTGGCAGATGTGATTAAGAGTCTTGAAATGGGGAGACTCTCCTGGATTATGCAATCACAACAGTCCTTATAAGAGAGCCACAGGAGAGTCAGAGGCAGAGGAAGTAGAAGATGCTACCATGAAAGCCAGAGACTGGAAGAATGTAGCCAGGAGCTAAGGCATGACAGCAATCTCTAGCAGTTGGAAGAGGTAAGGAATGGATTTTCTGTTCAAGTCTTCAGATGTAACTGGCTGTAGTGACACCTTGATTTTAGTCCTATAAAAACACATTTCAGATTTCTGACCTCTAGAACTGTAAAAGAATAAACTTGTATTGTCTTAAGACCTACATTTGTGGTAATTTGTTACAGCACCAAGAGGAAGTAATACAGGATGTCAGGGGTGGGCTTTGAATCTTGACCTCCTTGCTGCCGCCAACACAGGCATCCCTTCTTTACCTCCAATAACCCTGGCACAATCATAGGTGCTGAGAGAGGCTGGCAAAGTCACAGAATTGACATGAGGACAAAAGAAGTGCCATTTGAGTGTTGGTGGCTTAGCTCAGGCCTCTTAATCACCTTCTACAACAATCTCACATTCCATAGCAATGTCACCATCCAAGTTCCCTGATTACCCCTGCTATTGCTATCACCCTTGATCATGTCAATCATGGGCAGTGGAGGATGGGATCCTAAGGAAGGCAGTCCTGGGTCAGGGTTCAGGGAACTGTCTCTGTGGATAAATCAGCTCAAGGTAGCCCTGACTCTGACATGGGACATAATTCCTTTTAGGTCAGCCTAGATTTGGCTGGGTTTGGCCCCTCGACAAGTCATAGCTTTATGTCTGAGTGTTGCCCCATATTGGGTGATCTGGGAGATTGGGGCCTCTGAAAGACAGATTTATTGAGAAGTCTCATTTCAGTAAGGTGTAAATATGGAGTCAATCATTGGTCTAGCCATGCCTTGTGAAATCACCTTTTCCTATCCCTTAATGGAATCTCAGGAAGATTCCATTTTGGTTATTAAACGTTCAGTTCATTTAAAGTTTTGATTCTCAACTTGATTTAAATCTTGTCTCCGTTTCCCATAGTCTGGGCTTGACAAATGGCTTCAGGTACCTGAAGTTGCACAGGGCTCTTTTCCCCCTACCATGGAATGGTAAGGGTGTGGCGGGGACTGGTTCTGGAATACTTCTTTTTATTTCTTCTAGATCCAGCTTTCCAAGGGTAGGAAACAAGGAGAGGGGAAGGGGATAAGGACAATCACCTCTTTACTTAACTGGATGCCTGTCTCTGGTAGTTGTCACTGCTGCTCCAGCTCTCTCTCAACCCTCTGCCCTCTGGGTAGCAGATGTGAGTTCTTCAGAGGGCTCCATGAGACACTTCCTGCAGCAGGTAGTCCAGCTCCAGCTTGCCACTTGCTGCTGGAGTCTTCTCACCTAGCAGGCAACCTTGTTGCATGGAGTGTTGGCTGGGGACCTCAAACCCAGCTCCCTTTGGGGTAGTCCACCTGACATATAGGAAATGCATGCATCTTACTGTGCCAGACAGTGGGAAGATGGAATGCTTCAATGCTGCCTCCTCTCTCTGTCCTGCCAACTCCCTTCAGTTCTCCTTTCCTGCTCTTATAGACCCAGGGAGAGATCAGCAGGCCCACGGTCTAAGCAGTTGTCCATCTGCGGAGTGGACAGCCATTCCCTCCTTGCAGGTATCTCTATGGGTGTTTCTCTTTTTTGTCATTTTCATTTCTAATGGCTGTGTTCCACTGTTCTTACAGATATACCATAATGCCATAAGTGGCATTATGTGTTATTTAAACACATTTTTTTTTTATTGAACATTTGGGTTGCTTCCTGGATGTGTTGTTCACTTGTGTTTACCATCAGACACCTGAAATGAACATCTTATGCTCACATCTTTGCTCACTTGAGTATTTCCTTCGAATGATCCTTTCTTAGTGTACTGTGCTTTGCTACGCACTTGATACACATTGTAGCCTTCCTCCCTTCATCCTGTTTCATTTCTGCGCAGAGCTTTTCCAGCACTCTAGGTTTTATGTCATAAATGTACTTCCCGTGACCTTGTCGTCCACAGTGATTTTGGATCAATATTCCAATCTGTGTTGATACTGGTGTTGGAGTCTGAGCAGGAAGATCTTGGGTTGTCCTGGATGCAGACTCTACTTTATTGCCAAGTTGCCCTGAAGCCTGGAAATCTGCAAGACAGAGTCATTGGCTAGATCCAGTGAGAATCCTGTGGGAGAATGAATTGGAGCACTCTCCTTGTGTATCACCTGTGATCCCCGCACTCCTTTTTCTCTTTCTACCTCTCTGTCCTTTCCATCTCACTCTTCTTGGGCTCCTCTATGGCTTTTTAAAAATGCTCCTCAATTCCAGAGCTCTGCCTTTGCCCTCCCCTCTCTCCCTCCACATGCTCTCCCAGGCAGCCTCGATCTCTCCAGAGACTCCTGCCAGGGGTTACCACGTGGAGACCCAGGTCTCATGATGATGCAGTCTCTCAAATGTAAACTTTTGAGGTTTTCTTCAAATAGCATTATATATACCAAAAAGATAAAAAGTTGTCTATTATTTTACATTAACTGTTAAATGTAAACATTAAAAATACGCACAATCTTGACAACTCTGCTTTGGCTTTTCTTCTTCCTTCCTTTCTTTTTTTTTTTTTAAACTCAAGGGCTCCTCCAAAATGAAAGAGGCTCAGCACCTCAGAGAGGTTTCTGATTGCGTCTTCAATGAGTTGCAGACCAATGTATTCATGAGCTACCTTGCACAAGACAGTTCCTTGGTGGTGTCAAGCACAGTGCTTCTCAAACCAAAGTCCTTACCTCTCACTGCACTCTCTTGGTGTGCCTAGATTCTCCATCAACCAGCCATTTGAGCCAGATCCTGGCATTGCTATAGATGGCTTCTTATTTCTTTCCCCTGCCCTGTACCCATTCGGCCACTAACTCCCATTTGTCTCATCTCAGAAATGTCTTTTAAATGTTTCCTCCTCTCAGTTTCCATTGATGCTGTGTGTTTGAAGAGTAGGGACATGGCAGCATGGAGTATGAGATAAGGATGAACAAAGATAGTCTGTGTCTGGGCACAGTGGCTCATACCTATGATCCAAGCACTTTGGGGTCCCAAGGCAGAAAGATTAGTTGAGGCCAGAAGCTTGAGATCAGGTTGGGAAACATAGCAAGACCTCATGCCTATCAAAAAACTGAAAAGCCAGGTATGATACCTGTGCTTGTAGTCCCAGCTACTCGGGAGGCTGAGGTAGGAGGGTTGCTTAAGCCCAGGTACTTGGTGGCTACCCTGGGGATGACCTTGAAGAGCATGTAAAGCACTTTACTCAGTTGGTAACATGGCCTGTGGTTGCTGATCAGGAGGTGGTGGAGGCACCATTGAGATACCATTGGACCACTGGGGACACACTTATCAGCAAAAGATAATTGGGAGCCCTCTTCCAGGCAGGCAATGATGAGACCTTAAACTCAGTTTTCAAGAGCAAACTGGGTGGAGAATTAGTTGTAGACAAGAGGATATGAGCGTGGGGATGATGTTAGAACCTGAAGAAGTAGAATTTGGTAAGTGATTACATGGAATTGAGATAGAGGGAGGAATCAGAATTCCTTCAGGTTCCGAACAACTGTTAGGGACACATGAAGGTAGAACTTCACCCTAATCTTGGGAACTAATTGGTTACATTTGAAAGAGTAGTTTGGGGGAAATACATGGGGTCCTCACTTTGGGGGAAGGTGAGGCACTGAATAAAGGAAGTGTATATTACTCTTTGGGAAAGAAACAGGGTCATTAGAGAAGTTTTCCTTAGCAGAGTGTACTTCAGTATATTTGTGCTCCCAAAGGAAAGCAGCCAGGAGAAAAAAAGAGATTGAAGATAGAAGAGGAAAAAACCAATTACATGTAATTGTTTCCTAACAGAAAAAATGTAGGCAGTATTCCTCCATTGCATTACTAATGGATCTTAAAGCACCAAGGCTAAAATCTTATGGAAACCACATTTCAAGGTTTATGATTGTGATTGCTTTCAGTTTATTTTTACAAAGATGCTAATTTCCATAAATAGCATGGAAACATAAAGCAGTTTCCTCTCCAAGTATTTCATGCAATTACTTTCCGGGATTTGTCAGCACTGAACAGCTCCAGCCAATGTATGCTATAAATTATTGTGGTCAAATACTCAGAAATGCTTTTATTCTCCAAGCCTTCATCTACAAATAAAATGGCATTTTATTTTGAAAATAATTAAAAAACAAGGAAGAGTAACTATTTTACTAATAAAAGAATATTTATTTACAGTATTAAGGGGCTCTAAATTCTCTTCACTCTCTTTTGAAATTACCTTTTTAAAAAAATTTAGAAACATAATACCTATTCATTATAAAAATGTAGAAAACACAGGAAGGGACAATGATGAAAATAAGCATTACCTTTAATTCTACTAATTGTTAGGATTTTGTTGTATATATTTCCAGTATTCTTCTTAGAATATTAACATATATGTATCTCTTAAACAGTGACTATACTCTATTTTGAGAACTATTAAAAAAAATTTAACATTGTAAGGAATAGTTTTACATGTCACTAAATATTTTCCTATAATAATATTAAATGTATTCCTGATGTTACATCGTTTGGATGTGTCATGTTTTATTAACCAATTCTTCGCTACTGAGCATTGAAGTGTGTTCAAAGAAGTGACTGTTAAGACATAATTTTGGGTCAAAAAGTTTGTGAAATTTTAAGACCTTTAATATACTACAAATTGTCTTTTAGAAAATTCCATTAATGTCTATGCTCACCTTGCAATAATTGGCACTGTAAGATTAAGGAAATTCTATTAGTGAGAGATTATTAAAAATACTTTTGGGCCATTTGTAGTACTGTTTTTTTTGTGTGTATTATCTCATTAAGGCATTAGAAATGGAATAACAGGACTAGGTGCAATGGCCACACCTGTAATCCCAGCACTTTAAGAGGCTGAGGTAGAAGGATTGCTTGAGCCCAGGAATTCAAAACCAGTCTGTGCAATATAGGGAGACCCCCATCCCTACAAAAGATAAAGATAAATTATCTGGGTGTGGTAGTGTGCACCCGTGGTCCTAGCTACTTGGGAGGCTGAAGCAAGAGGATCACTTGAACTCGGGAGGCTGAGGCTGCAGTGAGTTCTGATTGTGCCACTGCTCTCCAGCCTGGGTGACAGAGTGAGATGCTGTCTCAGAAAAAAAAAAGGAATAGACAAATAAATTTTCATCTTTATATGTATGCCCATTTTTCTATGAGAATCTTATTAATTTGTAAGTACTCTTTATGTACAAAGAGTATTAATTTTTGTCTTATGTTGCAAATAATTTTCCCATTTTGTCATTTATATTTTATTTTTGTTTATGTTTTGATATACTGACATTAAAAACTGTAAGTAGTCTACTCTAGGAGTCTTTTAATTTTTGAACTTTCTACCTTTGTCATGCTCAGAGGTAACTTCATGTTGGGAGAAAATGTATAGACATCTATATTGTCACCTAGTCTTATATTTCTTTTTAAATATTTAAATCTTTATTTTAGAATATATTTAGTCAGTTAATCTTTCGGTCTTTTCCTGTGCTGATTCATACTTTTAAAGTTATTGTAATGTGTTGTAATGTGTTGGTATCCACTAAGGCAAGACCTCCCTTCATTATTGTAGTTTTGACCAGTCTGGGTCTTTAAATTTTTGATCACATTCCAATAACAAAAAATTCTGTTGTTTTAAATGGCATGTGGCATAATGGAGGAGTAACAAAAGTTCCTTCTCTTAACACTGTGTAAAACAAACAACAACAACAACAACAAAACAGTTTATCTCTGATGAAGCAAGGAACTGGTGCCAACTTCCAAACACAAATTATGGGGGAGGGAGGATCCTGAAGGCTGACATGTGTTTCCTTGGATTCTGAGCAGTAAGGATGACTGTCATAATTGTTCCTATGTAATAAACTTTTGTAAGAACAGTGAAATTGTTGGCCCTGAGTGGGACTTGGAAGAAGCAGGTATTGTCCCCAAAAAGGCCCAGTTTGACACCAAAAATTGCAAGGTACATAGAATTGAAAGGGAGCCTTTATTGACAGCCTTTATATTGTCTAAGTATACAACATAGCCTCCTCAGAGGGAGACTGCTGGAGGTGAAGTCAGATGAAGGGGTTGGTGGGGTAGTAGAGCAACCCTTTCCATAACAAAGAGCCTGTAGGTTAGAGGCTCTCTTGAGATCTCCACTGACTTTTGAGTGCTGAAAATGAGAGGAAGATAGGACTCCAGAGAAAAGAAAATAACATATTTAGTGTTATTTTCTAAAACACTAGAAAATAGTGTTTTGGACTATTTAGTTTTATTTTAGTGCCTACTAGAAAATGTAGGCAGTATTCCTCCATTGCATGGATATTACTAATGGATCTTAAAGCACCAAACAGTAAACACTAAAGCAGAATGAAAGTTAGGGACTACTCTATTCATTCTCTGTCTCATACCCCATATCCTGTTTATGCTGTTTTTCAGCAAACAGCTGGCCCCACTAGAAACAGCAAAAATAAGTGCCATGAAATAAGCAGGTGGGAACATGCTAGACAAAATATGCACCCGACAAGATGAAATGTAAAAAACAAAAATACACAAATAGTGAAAGGAAAATGATGACAAAGGAGACCTAACATATGCATAGCTAATATTTTTGAAAATGAGAACAGAAAAATATTCCACAATATAATTAAAGAAAACTTTTCTCATTCTTTTTCTTCAGGTCTTTGTAAATATTGATTCTGTTTTTTGGCATTGAGTGTTAATGAAGAGACTGCAGAGTCTGTGGTCAATCTGATATTTTCTCTGTTTTTTTCTCACTTTGACACTATACTTACATGATTTCTTCCTTATTCTCAGTGTCATATTAGGACATGATATAAACAATTTCTATGTAAATTTTTTTTTATCTTTGTGTGTGTTTCAGGAACTTTAAAAAACTGTGGTCATCAAATATGTAATGTTTTCATTTTTATTTTTGCCATTCTTTTCCTAAGCTTTCTTTTTCTGTTGTCTTGCAATGTTTCCTTTAAGCTCCTATTTCTACCTGAGCTTTTAAAAAGAAAGATCACGTTGTCCATAATGTATTTTTGACTGTTTTTTTGGAGTAATTTATTTAGTAATACATGTTCTTTGACTACATTTTGCTTCTGTTTCTTGCTATTTTTAAAAATTTGTGTTCACCAATCTTGTGAACATTCTGTTCTGATGGGTATTCTCTTCTTAATAGGGCTCTGCTCTGTGGGTCTCCCATTCTCCTTGGACCAGGAGACTAACCAGAACATTTTTTTTTTCTTCGTAGTGATAGAGATACAAAAAATCCAAATGCACATGAGTCTTTTAAGCTTCTGCTTATGTCATTTCTGCTAACATCCCACTGGCCAAAGCATCTCACACAGCTGAAGCCATAGTCAGGGAACAGGGAAACACCCTTACCTACTATGAGGCCAGAGGCCAGAGCAAGTTATACAGCCTTGTCTGAAGTTCTTGGACAGGGGAGTGTGCTCCTCCCATGGAGATTTTCTGTATCTGTGTGTGTTGGAGGAGTGAGTATTTTTGAAAAATAATCTAATGTACTGTTGTGGCAAGCTTTTCTTTAAGGCAGCCTGGTTCCAGAGAGCATGCGTTAATCACTACACTTTCACAACCCTCATAAACGAAATTATGACTTTAGGAGGAGTTGACACAAATGAGGTCTCCATGATCTGCCACAGCCTTACTTTATGAAATAGATGTTTATACAAAATAGGGGCTGAGCATGGTGGCTTACGCTTGTAGCCCTAGCACTTTGAGAGGCCAAGGTGGGCAGATCACCTGAGGTCAGGAGTTCGAGATCACCCTGGCCAACATGGTAAAACCCTGTCTCTACTAAAAATACAAAAATTAGCCAAGCTTGGTGGCACGTGCCTGTAGTTCCAGCTACTCAGGAGGATGAGGCAGGAGAATCACTTGAACCTGGGAGGCAGAGGTTGCAATGAACTGAGATTGCATCACTGCACTCCAGCATGGGTGGCAGTGTGAGACTGTCTCAAAAAATAATAATAATGATAAAGAAAGGTGTTCATGTAAAATAGAAAGAGGCTTTGATTATTCACTATTTAGTACCTCATTCATAATTCTAACTCTAACCCTAGACCAAGGTCTGTAGCAGTAGAAATCCAGAAAATAATTCCTCTCAACCCCCTAGGTCAGTGGGTGGTATTTAAATTTCTTGACTGTGACTCACAGGAAGAAATGCATATTATATTATGAATACACACACACACACACACATACACACACACATGTATGTTTTTCATATTACTTAACAAAAGTTTCAGGAAACAATACTTATCTTATTTGATTTTCTTTTCCATTGTATTTCATTTCTTTCTATTCCAATTGATTCCATGAAAAAATGCCTAAGACCTAATCAATTAATTTCATAACCCACTATGGAATGTATTCACATTGTGAAAAAATACTGCTCTGGTTAAAAGACCCCATTCTCTGTCTACCTGTGTGTTTTAAGGTTGGTATCTAGTAACTGAGACCCTTAGCACAACTCCCTGATTCCTGTCAACTGATGTCTATTGCAACTCTGCTCTCCTGGGTTAGTATCTCCTGGGGTAAACCAACTATTGCCAATGGTGTGCCGATAAAACTATAATTCCCAGCGTACTTAGTTATCAGCATTCTTCAGAGCCATCTAGATGTTCATATTCTTTCATTCCTTTGACCTAGTAACATGAGAAATCATATTAATAGGTTTCTGAATATTGAATCATCCTTGTGTTCCTGGCATTAACTATACTTGGCCATGGTATATATATATATATATATTTTAATATTCAGCTGGATTTGCTTTGCAAATATTTTATTGAAAATTACTACATCTGTGTTCAAAAGAGATGTTGGTTTGTACTATATTTTTCAGGTTTTCATATCAAGATTTTTGCTAACCTCATAAAATGCATTGGGATACTTTACATAAGTTTTCCTTTTCTGGGTGTTTAAATTATACAGAAATAACCTTTCCTTGAAGGTTGGAAAGAACTTGCCAATAAAATAAAGAGGGCACAGAAATTTTTGGGGGCAGTACTTCTTTGATATCCTCTTTATTTTTTATACGGTTATTGGTGTGTATGGGATTTCTCCAGATTCTTTAATCCATTTTGACCAATATAAAATACAAAAAGATAATTTGTATTTTCCTGGATGCCTTCTATTTCATGAAAAGTTAAAATCTGGTAAGACAGCAAAGGCAAATGTTTTATACTTTTTCAAAAAATCTTCAAGTTATTTTGCAATGACGTTCTGATTTATTCTCTTCAGAGAATGTGGCTTTTATTTAGTTTTATTTTTTGAAATGTAGTAAGGTGCTCAATTTTATGTGTGCCCCAAGGACATTTTGTAAATTTTCACAGCTATTTGACAGTAAATTATATTCTCTGCATTGGAGAATATTGTTCTGCTGTCCCCAGCTCTTCTTTACTAGTTCTTTCCCTCTGCTTTTTCACTCTCACACTAATTCCCATTTAGCTCTAGTGGGGAGCAATCTATCTCTTTTGTTTTCTTGATTCCCATTGATCTGTGTCCTCAGGAGCTCTGCCACCAAATGCTTGCCTAGCTTTTTTTTGTAAGCAAAGATGCTTCTCTCCTTAAGAGGAATAATGGGCCTAGCTGTTGGGTAAGATTAAATGTTGCTTTCCCATTTGCTGATTTTGCCTCTGGGTTGCTTTTTAGTTTTTACGATTTTATCAGTGAAGGGATATTTAACACCTTTGTACAACAAGTATTTCCTTTATTACTAAGTTGTACCATTAGTAACCTGGGTGAGTGTCTTGCTGACCGTATACTCATTAGCATTTGATATCACTAATAAAATGTTAACTCTATAGAAGCCTGGGCATTTTAAACTCTGTCACCCTTAAATCCAAATAGAAGTGGCCACCCTGGGAATCAGAGTAGGGAATTCTGAGGGTTGGTATGGTTCATTTAGGAGTACATTTTAAGCTATGTTATAAAATGGATACTCTGTGAGCCTGTAGTTTATGACAAGAGTGACCCATATATGTGAGAATGCAAAAATAAGGTGTCAATGAAGCAAGGGTGTAAATCATAAGCAAAACTTGCTAGTACTCCAGGGTGTCTCGAAGATAGGATTCAAAGTGCATTTGGAAAGGAGAAAGCACTATTGGCATCTTTTTAAAAAAAAAAATTTTTTTTTTGAGACAGAATTTCACTCTTGTTGCCCAGGCTGGAGTATAGTGGTGTGATCTTGGCTCACTGCAACTTCCGCCTCCCGGGTTCGAGAGATTCTCCTGTCTCAGCCTCCTGAGTAGCTGGGATTATAGGCAAGCACCACCGTGCTTGGCTAATTTTTTGTCTTTTTAGTAGAGACGGGGTTTCATCGTGTTGGTCAGGCTGGTCTTGAACTTCTGACCTCAGATGATCCACCTGCCAAGGCCTCCCAAAGTGCTGGGATTACAGGCATGAGCCACCACACCCAGCTGGCATCTTTTCCTAAGGTGAAGGCAGGGCTTGTGAAGAGCCTCTTCCTCCTGGTATTCTCTATGAAGCTGAGGGATGACTGCCCATTTGCTGGGAGTGAAGATTGTAGACAGTAGTGGAAAGAAGCCAGCCTGAATGTGAGGGGCATGCCTGCCCTTCTGGAGGAAAGTCGCCTATTTATTGGCGGTCATTTGTAGTTATTATTCCCTCCAGTTGAGAGAGAAGAGAAAAGAGGTGTGGGATGAGCAGATGAAACAAGTCCATCGCCCTTTACTATTCAAACCAAATTTCTTTGAGAGCAAACACTTCACACGTAAAATGCAGAGCGTCCTTTCTATGGAACAGGGATAAATGAGACATTTGCAACGAATGCTCCCTTTTGCCATGACTTTCCAAGGGAAACAGACCTTCCCAGAGCCCGGTCAAGCCTTTACTGGGGGCCTGAGCAGCAGCCTTAATTCTCAGGACAGGCTTTGTGGCCTTGCATCTTGGAGGTAGACTGGTGACTTTGAGCTGACCTTGGAGCTCTCCTTCCCGTCCCTGGGAGTTCCAGCATGTGGCAAGCATCATTGTTCACAGCTCCAGAGGCGGAGCACTCGTGCTGCATGCTCTGTAAGCACTTTCTGGGATGCATTGGCAGCTTCCATTATCAGAGCCAGGAAAGCATTTTGGTGCATGGAGTAGAGGAGGAATGCATGGAGTGGCAGGCTGCCATGCTCTGGTGGGCTCTGTTCAGGCCATTTGTGAAAGGGCTGTTTACCTAGGTGGTGCCCTCTATGTACCTGGCTGATGACTGCTGATGTCTGGGGAGTCCTTAGCAGTGTACTTAGCACCAGAAACTTTAAAAGATAACAAAGCTTTTGGGGAGAGGGAGAGAAACCCAACCTATACTGTGGAATGAACTATCCACTGTTTATCAACAAAATGAATAGACAGGCACACATTCATGTTTGTATGACATAGAGCAACACAGATAATGTACTGTTGCTATCCTCAGTTTTTCCCCAGTGGAGCATTGGTGAGTCCCTAGAGTGTGACAGGCCAAGGTAGTATCTCTGTATTTGTTGGCATCATTGCTGGGTTTTTTCTGTGTTGTCTGCTGACCCTCTCTGATGCCCTTCCCAGGACACAGAGTGCATTGAGTAAGCCTTGGCTCCCAAGATACTTCATTGGCCAGCCCTGGGGTAGTGTCCTAGATGTTAACAGTTTTTTTCCACTCTAGGAATAACCAAGGGAAGCTTGTCCTTCAAAAGACACATGGCACACAGGACATAGGCATCTTTTTTTAAGCTGTCATGTGGAAGTACTCACTGACTTCAGAGTTCTGTTTTGTAACAGGATTAGCACATAATTCTGAGATGCAATTAATGAATCCATTGACTAACAATCCCTGATAAGGTCAAGAAAGGAAGCAATCTTAAGGAAACTAATATGAGACTAGGGTTGGCAGTAGAAGTGCAAGTGGAGTCCTCATCTCTGTTCAGCATTTAGAATTCATGGCTTCTTCCCTGCTTTCTGTTTGTAAGGTGGTTGTATACCGAGGACTTTTAGCTTATTTATATAAGACCTAAAATTAACAACTAGTACTATGTGCTGCCTTGATATCTGGTAAAAGTAGGAAGTCCTTGATTATTAGGGAGAGTAGGGAAAGTAGGAGTCCTTGATTATTAGGGAGAGAAACTTAATGATAAATTAATGATAACTTAATGATAAGTTTCTCTCCCTAATCCATTCCCATGGATAAGGTCCATGGAAGAATTTTTAAAAAATTATAAATAGGTATTTAATTATGTGAAATCCTTTTTTTCTGTATCAGTTTTATATCTGATTTATATATATTTTTAATGCTGTTGATTTGATGTATCACACTGATTGATTTTTATGTATTGAACCAGCCTTGCATCCCTGAAATAAACTCCATTTGGTCATGGCATATCATTCTTTTTATATATATTGCTGAATTCTATTTACTATATTTTGTTGAGAATTTTTGCATCTAAATTCATGAGAGATATTTTTGTGCTGTTTTCTTTCTTTTTTTTTTTTTTTTGTCCTTTCATTGTCTGGTTTTAGTACTGTCTTCCTAAAATGAGTTGTAGAATGCTCTCTCTTCTGTTTTCTGAAGAGATTGGTGTTCTTTAAATGTTTGGTATAATTATCCAGTGAAACTTGGAGATTTCATTTTTGACATGTTTTAAACTATGGACTCAGTTTCCTTAATAGTTATAGTACTACTCAGGATCTCTATTTTATATTGGGTGAATTTTGGTATTTTTTGTTTTTTAAGGAATGGGTCCCTTTCAAATTGTTGAATTTTTTATGTAGAATTGTTTGTTGCATTTCCTTGTTATCCTTTTAATGCTTGCAGGATCTGTAGTGATATCCCTTTCATTCCTGATATTTGAAGTTTTTGTGTCCGTCCATCTCCAAATTCATGTTAAAATCCTACCCCCTAAGGTTTTGGTATTAGGAGGTGGGGCCTTTGGGAGGTGATCAACTCAGGACAGAACCCTCCTGAATGAGATCAATGCCCTCATAAAATAGGCCAAAGGGAGCTTGTTTGCCTCTTCTACCATGTGAAAACACAGTGAAAAGACACCATCTATGAACCAGAGAGTAGGCCCTCGCCAGATAGTGGACTTGCTGGCACCTTGATCTTGGACCTCCTGTTCTCCAGAACTGTGAGAAATAAATTTCTGTTTTTTGTAAGCTACCCAATTTGTCATATTTTGTTAAAGCAGCCCAAATGGACAAAGACACTTTGAGAATTTCTTTTTGACTTGTGGATTATTTAGAAACATGTTATTTAGTTTCCCAGTGTTTGGAAAATTTCCTGTTACCTTTCTGTTACTGATTTCTAGTTTTATTCCATTGTGGTCAAAGAATAGACTTTGTCTGGTTTTAATCCTTTTAAATTCATTGAAGTTTGTTTTGTGTCCAAGAATTTGGTCTATTTTGGTGAATGTTCCATGGGCACTCTTGAAAAAGATTTGTATTCTGCTATTGTTGGGTGGAGTGTTCTTTAGATGTCAAATAGATTTTGTTGGTTGATGGCGCTGTTTAGTTCTTCTGTAATCTTGCTGATTTCTATCTAGTTATTCAGCCAATTGCTGAGAGATGGGTGATGAAATCTCAAGTATAGTTTCATTGAGTATAATTGTACTTTTAGTTTTATCAGTTTTTGCTTCAAATATTTTGAAACTTTGTTGTTTGTTGCATACACATTTGGAATTCCTATGTCTTCTTGGTGGTGGAATTTTCCTCTGTCTCTGATGTTTTTCTTTATTCTGAAGTTTACCTTATCTAATATAAATGTAGCTGCTTCTTTTTAAAAATTACTATGAAATATATTATTAGCATAGTATATGTGTTTTCATCCTTTACTTTAAACCTGCCTATATTATTATATTCGAAGTGAGTTTCTTGTAGAGATCATATCGTTGAGTCATGTTTTTAAAAAATCTATTCTGCCCATCTCTATCTGGTATATTGGTGTATTTGCTGTAATTTGACTATTTACATGAAAAGTAATTATACTAAATAATACTTCAGTTTGCCAGTTTTAAGCTTAGTTTGTCTTTAGTCTCACTTTTTCTTGTTCTGCTGTTTCCCTTTTCTTGCCTTCCCGTGGATTACTTAAATATTTTTTTAAAGATTCCATGTTGATTTATATATGGGAGTTTTCAATTTCTCTCTCTCTCTGACTGTCTCCCTCCCTCTCCCCCTCCTGCTTTATCTTGTTAAAGTCTACTGATACCAACTTTATTACTTCACTTAGTATAGAAACCTTATCTCTGTTTAGGTCCCCTTACTCTCCACCCTTTTAAATACAGCTGTCTTAAATATGTCCTCCGCATAGTTTGAGCACCACATCAGATGACATTTTTTTGTTTGTTTGCTTCAACTGTCAAGTATATTAAAAAAAAAAACTCATAAGGATAAAGATATTCTCTTTACCCCCATTTTACCCACTAAGTGTTCTTTCTTCCTTCCAAGAGTTTTGAAGCCATCTTTTGTTATCTTATCCTTTCTTTTTGGAATACTTCCTTTATCTCTTCTTTAAGAGTAGGCCTTCTGGTGACAAATTCTTAGTTTTTCTTCATTTGAGAAGGTCTTGATTCTAGAAGGATATTTTTGCTGGATATAGAATTATAGGCTAAGAGTTCCTTCTTTTTTTTAAGCACTTGAAACATGTTGTGCTACTTCTTTCTGTCTCTGTGGTTTCAAATGAGAAATTTAATGTTGAAATTGTTTTTTTTTTCTGTGGGTAATGCATTGTTTCTCTCAAGCTATTTTTAGATTTTTGTTTTTCCTTAGATTTGAAAAGTTTAATAGTGATATATCTTCTTGTAGTTCTTTCGGTTTATGCTTTTAGAATTCAGATTCTTGAATCTTTAGTTTTAGGCTTTTCCCCCAGATTGGGAAAATTTTAGCCATGATTTCTTCAAGTACTATTTTTAGGTATTTTATATATATATATATATATATATATATATATATATATACACACACACACACACACACACACACACACATATATATATTTCTTTTCCTTTTTGTTCTCTGATGGTGAAAGTATTATATCCATTGTTATTCTCCTATAGGCCTCTGACGTTCTGTTTATTTTATTTTTAGTGTATTTTCTTTTTGTTGTTCAGATTGGGTAATTTCTCTTGATTTTTTTGAAGTATACTGATCTATCATCTCAGTGTGCTAAAAACTGAGGCTTTTCCAGTGAGGATTTAAAAAATTTTAAGATTTAAGATGTTGCATTTTCAGTTCTGCAATTTCTGTTTGGATTTTTAAAAGTATCTTCTATTTCATTTATGAGATTTTCTATTTTTTGTTTGTTTCAAGAGTGCTCATAATTGCTCATAGAAACATTTTTAAGATGGCTGCTTTAAAATCATTGTCAGATAATTTGAACATCTGAGTTCATTTCAATGTTGGTATCTGTTGTTTGTCTTTTCTCATTTATTATTTTCCTCATTCTTAGTAGAAAAGTAATTTTTCAATTATATCCTAAACATTTTGAGTATTATGTTATGATCTTATTTGATTCAATTTAAGTCTATCTTCTATTTTAACAGACAGTGACCTTGTTTAGATCTACTGTGTAGGTCCTTGCCTTCTTTCGTAGGCCATATTTATAATAGTTTAATTTCTAATTTTGGTGAATGTTCCATGGGCACGCTTGAAAAAAATGTGTATTCTGCTATTGTTGGGTGGAGTGTTCTTTAGATGTCAAATAGATTTTGTTGGTTGATGGCGCTGTTTAGTTCTTCTGTAATCTTGCTGATTTCTATCTAGTTACTCAACCAATTGCTGAGAGATGGGTGATGAAATCTCAAGTATAGTTTCATTGAGTATAATTGTACTTTCAGTTTTATCAGTTTTTGCTTCAAATATTTTGAAACTTTGTTGTTTGTTGCATACACGTTTGGAATTCCCATGTCTTCTTGGTGGTGGAATTTTCCTCTGTCTCTGATATTTTTCTTTATTCTGAAGTTTACTTTATCTAATAATATCTAATAATAGCCCTTGCAACGCTATTCTGGTCTGTTTCATTCACATGCAGTAGTATTCCACACAGTAGTTCAGTTCTCAAACCTTTTGCATTGTTAATTCTGGTCAGTTTTATGTGTGAGTTGGTTAGGGCTCTGCCTAGAGCTTTATGTGCACTTTTAAGGATTTTCTTTCTCCAGCTCCCTCCTCTCCAGGTTGTGCCTCTCCCACCCCACTCTATTTCTGAGGGAGAGGAGCACCACTTGCCACCACTGGGTAGGGGTGGAAATCCCTGCTTCCCACTTGGTCTCAGCAGATATGGCCCAGCAGTGGCTGAAGGGAGTGTCACTCTGTATTATTCATTATTACCAGGATTAAGGTGGGAGTCCAAAATCCCCACTTGGTCTTTGCTGATACCATGCCACGATCAGTGGGAGGGTAGCATGTCCCAAAGTGTCCACTATCAATTATTAGGGTGTGGAAATTCAGACTTTTAACTCTTTGCTGGGCAGGATTTGGGGAAGGCATCCATGGTGTTTGGCTGAGGTAAGGACGTTATTGTCAAAAAGGTGTTTGTTATGCTGGGCTGTATCCTAGTCCTTTGACTGGAGAGAGCAGACTTTTCTTTCCTTTTTGTCTCTGCTTGTTGGCATTTATGAGTTCCAGTGTTCTCTAGCACACAGTCCAGAACATATGGAATGTGAAAGGAAAACCCAGTGAACCCACCACTATATTGTTTCTCAAGTTCTGAGGTTTCTAGTCAGTCTTTTCCTTTCTTTTTACTTTTCAGAGACTATTCTTATGATTGTTTATGTGATTATGTCCAGGTTGTTTAGTTGTATTTGGGTGATGGGCAAGGGGCACATGAGTGTACACCATTTTGTCCATAATCCAACATTCTTCTTTGTAATCTTTGAGAATTTCAGTACTTTTACTAAGTTATGACTAGGTTCTGATTTTTGATTGGCACACTTTAGTTTTTGTGACTTAGGAATGTTTTCTTATAGTATGTCTTTAAATATTTTTCTTCTCTCTTAGTTTTTCTGTTCCCTTCTTTAAGAACATCAATTATCCATATGTAGATATTGTACTCTTTATCATCTTTTATAATTTTTGTGTTTTCCTTGCCTAACTCTCACACTGATCTGCTACTTAACTGACTCTTAATTTTCTGTAATATAATTTCTGCTCTGTACTTTTTCGGGTGCTTTAAGACATTATTTCCTTGTTATTTTTTTATGCCAGCTCTTTTTTTGAATTTTATTATCTTACCAATAAAATATTGTTCATGTCTTATTTTTCAAAATTCATGTTTTCTTCCCAAAATTTAGTTTATTTTCTAGAATAAAATTTTAAAAATTTATCTCTTACAGGTTATGTTATTATTTTAATGCTACAGATTCTTATAGTTTTCAGGTTGGTTTTATTCCTGTTTACATGTTCTTGAATAAGCATTTCCAATAGCCCTATCACTATTGGCAGTATTCACCAAACTTTAGAGGCCCAGTTTTCCTTGGATGTGATATCAGCTAGAAAAGGCTAGATCATGCTTCAGTAACAAATAATCAAAACATTTTAATGGCATAATACACAAAAGATTTTTTTCTCATTCATTTACATATCTATCACATTTCCTATCAGTGCCGTTGCCATCTGAAACTTTGCAGATTTCCGTGTCAGAGGAAAATAGAAAATGTGGCAAATTGGCTGCTTGATCTTAAAGGCTTCTGAATAGAGGTGACATATGTCATTTATATTTTGTTAGTTAAAGTAGGTCATGTGGACATACTCAACTTCAAAGGGGTGGGGTCATGCACTTCTATCATGGACCCAGGAGGAGAAATGAAAATATTTAGTGAGTAGCACTAATGGCTACCATAGGTCCCCCATTGTTTGCTTCTGTACCCTAGAAATTCATCTTTAAAATGATCAAGAATGGATTTGGGATTAGTGTTAAGCAAATATTTACCAGCCTAGATATATCAAAAGTTATGGCTGACATTTCTCTGATTGGTTAGTGCCTGTGCATTAAATACTTTAAATATCACTCTTGATTACATAGTTTTTTATTGCAGCATTATTCATTTAACACTCTAAAAGGGCTGGCTGTGGAAGCTGGGGTCATGGACAGCCCTATCTACAGACTCACATTTGGTGTGGCCCACTTGCTTTCCCAGCTTCCCTGACTGCTGTTGGTGCATGGTAAGGCGGAGACCTCAAGTGAAGGTGTTCCTGTCTCCCCTGTGCCCTGCCATGGTCTTCAGCTGCCAACCCTCCATATCAAGGATTCTTCTAGAATTTTGTTTATTTACTCCCTATAATACTGTTCCTCTTTCCTAAGAATGGACATTTAAAAACCTTCCTTAGTGACTTCTTTTTTTTGTTTGATCCTACCTGTATTTGATCTAGCAAAAATGCCTTAAACTTTGTGTCATATAGTTGGCATCATTTCCAATTTCAAAACTATTGTTGATATTTTCTTGTTCTGTTTTTCTTCAGTCGTTTTGGACAGTTTCTTATTCTCTCTGGCATAATTTATGGTTGGCCAGTTGATTTAGAGACTCAGGGATGGGATAAAGAGAACATCAGAGATCATGAAGCCCAAGACAGACCTGCCCAAAGTTCATAGAACAAGTGAGGGTCAGAACTAATAGCAGATGTATACCTATAGCTCACCAGGTGTCTTGTTCTGAAAAACCACCTGTGGCATCTGGGCCAGTAGGTAGCAGGTAAGGAACTCTACCTGTAACACTACCTTAGATGCATTTGCCTTTGCTCTTTCTCTTTCTTATGTCACTCTTTCACCATCCCATTTTTCTATTACATCCCTTTTTCTCTGAGATATATTACGTCTGCCAGAAGATCCTACCAGTATCACTCGTCCTTGCTGTTGGCACAAATGCCTGAGTAGATTGATGACTAGTGTATTGGAAGAGGAACTAAGTTGGTATCTCATGGGAGAACATTGGTGTTAAAGGGTTAGGAGATACAGTGTTTGTTTATTGTACAAGGAAGCATGATAGTCCTGTAGTCTAAATAATACTAATTGGTCTTTCCCTTGGCTTGGCCTGAATCACACTGTTTTCCTTAAATTTTCCATTAGAGAGCAGATGTCATCTAATGACTTTCCTACAAATGTTTGCTTTCTTAGAAGTGAGCTATGTTTATTTCTTCAGTTACAAAAATGTGTTGTTTATAGCTCATAAAGAAATGTGACTCCATTCTGATTTGCTTCTCATCAACTTTTCTCCCTGGGTGATTGCCCAGCCTATTGTCAGGTGGACCAAACTGCCTAGTGGTGAGAAAGACATCCCAGGCAGGCCGTCAAAGCTTGCCTGATGTTTTTCAGAGGTTTAAGAGTACAAGGAAATTCACTTGGAAATATCTGGACTCTGGCCACAAATTCAATTTAAGGCATTGGCTCAACAAAACTGGTCATTTATTTGAGCCAAGATGAAACTACCATTAGTGAGGAGAATGAAAGATGGTCAATACTTGCTCACACCTTCTGTATGCAGCCATCAAGATAGGTATTGCTGTATTGCTGAGTTTTTACTTTACCCTTGCGTGTGACTTGCTGTTTCCTCCAACTAATGTGGCCAGTTGTGTACTCAGGCTGTAGTCAAACTGAACTTGCACTGCTCCACGTTTTCCTCTTCTCATTTTCCCCTCTTCTGAGTCGTTCCTCCCTTCCCCTCTGTTGTTAATCCTAGCTATCCTTCAACACTCAAGACGTCCACAGAGTGTTTCCCAATCCTCCCACTGGCATGCATCTCCCCGTTTTTATATCTCATCTTGTAATTATTTCTACACATCTTTTCTCCCTCGTTGGACTTCCCATTTGATTTTCCTTCCCCATTCCTTGAGGTCTATGTCTATTTTACCTTTGGACTCCTCACACAATCTAGAGCAGATCCTATAATGAGGACTGATTTGAGAACATGCCATCTGTCTAGAAGAAGTCCACATCGAGTTGAGGAGATAAGTAGATAACAGGACGTAAGTAGCAGAGAACAGTTCCTGGCAGCCTTGTTGCATCTGGACTCCCTGTCCATCCAGTACTGTATCCTGTGCCTCTTTCACACCTTCATTCTCTAAGGTCAGTAGCGCCCCATTCCGTGGCCCTTTCCATACTTGTCTCATGCTTTCAAAACCTGAGCCTCTCATATAGGAGCTGCTGTCATTTTCTCACACAGCTGTGTTTTTCCCTAAGACATCTTAAAGGTCTGGCTTAGCCTTTGACACCCTGACACTTAATCATTTTGTTTTTGTTTTCTCATTCTGCTTTTAGTAAAAACATTTACGTTTTCTTCCTTGCAAAATAGTATTTTAGGCCATATGTATATCTCCCACTAAAAACTTCACATTGGCATTCCAATCTTAGAGCTTCATAGTAGATTTGAAACCTGAAGCAAATATTAGTTGCTTCCAACCTATCAAGGATAGCATTAACTTATCTTTTGAGCATCCTTGCTTATGTCTCATAGATATTATAATTTTTTGAGATTTTGGCTTAGTTTGCTAATAATTAAATGGATTAAATAAATAATAATACACATTTACCACCTCCCAGTTTACAAAATAAAACTTTGTCGACACAAAGCTCTAGCCACATTTTCCTTTTTTCTTTCCCTTTTGTCTTCAGAGGAAATGACCATTCTGAATTTTAAGTTTATAATTCCTTTCCTTTTCTTTATACTTTTGCTACATATTTCTAAACAAAACATGCAATAGTGTTTTATACTTTTAAAACTTTATATAAATGGCTAGGACCTGAAGTTCCAGCTACTTGGGAGGCTGAGGCAGGAGGATCACTTGAGGCCAGGAGTTTGAGGTTGTAGTGTGCGATGGCTGTGCCTGTGAATAGCCACTGCACTCCAGCCTGGGTAACATAGCAAGACCCCATCTCTGGGAAAACAAAAACAAAAAACCCACTTTATATAAGTAAAATTGTACAGTGAGTATTCTGTAACTTGCTTTAATTACTTGGCCTTGTTTTAGTGAGATTTATCCATGTTGTTACATATAGTTTTAATTCATTTATTTTCACTGTTGTGTAGTGTTTCACTGTATGAAGACATCAAACTTCTTTATTTATTCTCCTGTTGGGCATTTAGTTATTTTCAATTTTGTTTTTTACAAGCAATTCTATATATCTTCTTTATATACATTTATTTATCTAAGGTCTATACCTAGGAATGGAATTGCTAGAGGAAATGATACACTCATCTTCAGGTTTATTAGCTATTAGAAAAATTATTATGCAAAGTATGGCAACAATGTATAGTTTAAATGAACAATTAAGAATCCTTGTTATACCATATTATCTTCAGTACATGATATTGTCAGGCTTTTTCATTTTTGCCAGTTCATAGTTATAAAATGCTATCTCTTTGATGTTATAATTTATATTGCCCTGATTATTAGTGAAATACCCATCTTTTCATGTTTACTGGCATTTGACTTTCTACTTCTGTGAACTGCTTATTCTTTTGCCCTTAAGGGTTTTTTGTTTTTTCTTTCTTTTAGTTTATTTGTACACATCATTTATATATTCTGGATGCAGATTCTTTGTTGATTATAAATCTTTTCTCAGTCTTTCGCCTGTATTTTTTAAATCTTTTATGGTGAACAAAAATGTTTATTTGAATTTATTGTAGTTTCTCTCTAGAAATATAAGCTCTTGGACAGCAGAGCTTTTGGTCTCTTTTGTCCAGTGATATATCCTAGGTGCCTGGGGTAGTGTGTGACAGGTGTCAGATGTTCAAAAATATTTGTTGAATCAATGAATGGAAGGATGATTACTCATCTTGTCTCTTATAGTTTGCCTTTTTGTGTATCTTTTTAAATAAATCCCTTCTTACTTTGATGCCACAAAGATTTCCTCTTACATTTTCTTCCAAATGTTTAACTTCATTTACTTTTTGCCCAA
Source organism: Cacajao melanocephalus (assembly GCA_963573385.1). NCBI lineage: Eukaryota > Metazoa > Chordata > Mammalia > Primates > Pitheciidae > Cacajao > Cacajao melanocephalus. Next base: position 134,456 of record CAUYLG010018119.1, read on the forward strand.
AGGAAAATTATTTTATATCCTTTATGGCTCTGTGAAGAGGAAATGAATGAGTTTTCCAACAGGCTCTGCCACATTCTAACTGTGATATTAGACAGCTCTCTTTACCTCCAGAACTTCATTTCTTTCCCTCTTTCTCAAAAGGAGATGATACTAACTTCCTTGTGCAGGGTTGATGTGAGATTAATTTAGATAAACTATGCGAAGCATCTAGTAGATGCCTGGCACATCACAATCATTTAATAAGGTAGCTGTTTCTTCTTTCTCTTTTATCTTCCCTGAGGACAACAAAATGAAAGTGAGGCCCCAGGAATATGAAACTGCCTTTCCCTGCGACTTCCCTGGGTATGTGGAGAAACCCCGCGGTGGGCTCTTTCCAGCCTCTTGCTGGCAGCTAGCATGTCCTCCCTCCTTTTTCCTCCTGGTCTGGCCTCTTCTCCACAGCCTGGGTTTCTGCCCTAAGCCAAGTAGCAGACGCCTTTCTTTTACAACCTGTCACAGACCTCTGAGTAGATGCAGGCAAGCAGCTACACCATTTTTCCTTCTGAACACTTAAAGACACTTTTCATCAGAACTGTTTTTAAAGAAGGGTATAGACTGTTTTTCTCACAAGCAGCTTTGTGATTCATTTGCATTTCACTTACTCCTAAACACAACCAATCGCATTGGTCAGTGTTTTACTGTGGGCAGCGACTCATCATGGGAGGGGACAAACTGATTTGTAGTAACGGTGAGATATCATCCAAGTGTCAGCAATAGATATAATCACACTGTTTGAATTATGCTTGAGTTGCAGCTGCTAAAATGGAAGAAATGGAAGAAGCTTCATGTCTTGGGTTACACACAACATTGCAGTTGGAACATTTGGGCTTTTTTATGGCTTCCTGCTTAGGAATCAAATGATTTAGTTGTTCAGTTTCATTGTGGGATTCTTTTACGTTGTGTTCTTGCAGTTAGGTCTTTTCACAGTGGTTTGAGGTTGGTGGCAGAGCCAATAATTGATATGTGGGTGGGACCCCTCCTTAGGTGTGGGGTCTGCAATGCCATGAGGTCTTGATTATTCTTTTGTGAAGCCCCTTTCGGTATCATCTCCTTAGTCTTGAGCCAAAGACTGCATCTTGGTGAGTAAAATGAATTGGAAACATTTGCCTGACTTAAATCAGTGCTTTTCCTTCTCCTCAGAACTTTTAGGGAAGTAGGAACTACTCCAGGATCCTATATAGCAGCGCTGCTTAATAGAAATGTAATGCAAGCCACATATATAACTGTACATTTTCTAGTAGCTATATTAAAATAAGCTAAGAGGGGTGGCTCAGCTTTTGGAGGCTGAGCTGGGAGGATCACTTGAGTTGAGGTGTTTGAGATGAGTCTGGGCAGCACAGCAAGACCCTGTCTCTGCAAAAAAAATAAAACAATTAGCTAGCATAGTGGAAGTCCCTGTTCTGACTACTTAGGAGGCTGAGGTGGGAGAGTCCCTTGAGCCTAGGAGTTTGAAGTTGCAGTGAGGTATGGTTGCACCACTGTACTTCAGCCTGGGCCACAGTGTGAAACTCTGTCTCTAAAATAAAATAAAAGAAACAGGTAAAAATTAATTTTAGTAACATATTTTATTTAACTTAATGTATCCAAATATTATTTCAACATGTAATCAATATGAAAATTCTAAATGAGATACTTTACATTACTTTTTTTCCTACCGAGTCTTTTGAAATCGAGTACTTACTTTACACTTTCAGCCCATATCAATTCAGACTAGCCACATTTAGAATATACGATAGCCGTGTGTGCCTACTGGCTGCTCTACCGAACAGTGCAGCTCTTAGGACTTCCCAGCAAGAGGTGGGAGCAGCATATCTTGCCCCATCTTCTTCCTTCCATCACTCAGACCACAGCTAGCTGACATCCTCTGTCCTCTTTCCCTTGCAAGGAGATAACCAACGTAGAGTTTAATCTTTACATAGCCTACAGCTATCCTCCTCCCTGTTAACATACTGATAAGCTACTTATGATTTCAAAATACTCTTCAGTATCACTTCTTAGTCTGTGTGTGCAAAAGAACATGAAAGCAGCACACCTAGGGGGCCTAGCAGCCGGCAGGAGGAATAACAGGCCGCATATCCAGAACAGATGGCTCTTACTGAAAAAATTCTGATGGAGGGGACAGAGGAAAACTGGAACAGCCACCAACTCAGAGATGTAAGGAGATTTTACTGTAGCCCAACACCACTTTCTTAAACTAAAAATCAAATGAGATTTGCCAAGCAAAAATTCAGTGGATGAGTTGAAGGAAAGCCAAGTGGAGGAAATACCATCTAACACAGTGGAAAACCACGAAGTGTAAAGCCTGAGGGAAAAGCTAAGAGACTTGGAGAACAGTTCTAGAAGCCCTGATGTTCAAGCAGTAGAAGCAGCAGGAGGAAAGGAATGGATGGAGATGAGGCAATAATGAAACAACTGTTAGAAAGTTTCTTCGAATGAAGGAAGACTTGTATTTCAAAGGGTGCTCTCACTGGCTTACAGTCAGGACTGACCAGAAAAGACACGTACTGAGACATATACATAATTAATAAAATTTCTAACTTCTAAAGAGGAAGATGAAAATATTTCTAGAGTTGCCACATTACATTATTTAAACTGTCCAGTTTTCAACAAAATGTTATGAGGCACACAATGAAACAGCAAAGTGTGGCCCATAACATGAAAAGAAAGCAGTTAATAAAAACTGGCTTTCAGGAAGCCAGATGTTGGATGTATTAGACAGATACTTTAAATCAGCTGTTACAACTATGTTCAAAAACTCCAGATGAAAGAAAAGTAACTCATAATGGGAAAACAATGTGATTGAGGACAGACTTTTCTTATGCAATTCTTAATTCTAGGAAATAGTGAAATTATATATATTTGTATATTTTTAACCTTTACATTCTTTTATTCATATGGAATTGTTTTAGGTGCATTGACTGAGGGAGGGTCTGTGTTTACCCATTTTCTTTCTTATTTATTGTGCTGAAGAGTTTATTAAATAGTTCACCACTTTCTCATTGATACAAAAAACTATATTTATCTAATATATATTTATATATATTTGATAGATGCCTGATTTAAAACTTACATAATTAATTTTTTGAGACAGAATCTTGCTCCGTCGCCCAGGCTAGAGTGCAATTGCATGATCTTGGCTCACTGCAGCTTCTGCCTCCCAGGTTCAGGTGATCCTCCCATCTCAGCCTCCCAGATAGCTGGGACTACAGGTGTGTGCTACCAGGCTAATTTTATTTTATTTTTTTGCATTTTTTGTAGAGACGGGTTTCACCATGTTGCCCAGGCTGGTCTCTAACTCCTAGGCTAAAGTCATCCACCCGCCTTGGCCTCCCAAAGTGTTGTGATTACAGGTGTGAACCACCGTGCCTGGTCTAAAATTTATTTTATTATAAATGTATGTACAACAGAATTTACATAACGTGATGTTTAAAGGAGGATGGCCATATAAATTTGTGTAGTGCCCAGTTGCACAATAATACGTAAGATGGCTCAGGCATAACAACATAATGAACATGTAGGTACCCACCATGGAGCTTAGGAAATGAAATATTATCAATACCTGTGAAGCTTCTTGTATGACTTTTTCTTACTCTCTTCTCCTCTCTGCTCAGGTGTAAGCACAGCAAAGGTGAATTTTGTTTTTATACTTCCTTATCTTTATAGTTTACTATTTGAGTATGTATTCCTAAATAACATATCATCTGTTGCTATCATTTTTTTGGATTATGTACAAATGAAATCATACCTTGTCTATTCTGCTCAGTATTATAGTTTAAAATTTCATCTCTGTTTACCTGTGAAGCTGAGTTCACTCATTTTTACTACTCTATTCTATTCCAGTGTGTAAATGTATCATGATTTATTGATTCATTCTACTGTTGATGGTTTCTTTTTGTACAATGTTAAATTTATTTTGTATATCTTCTATTTAGAAAATTTGTCTTCATTTTAGAGAGTGACATAATTTTTTCTTTTATTATTATTATTTGGTTTTGTTTTCAAGATCATACTAAACTCATAAAATGAATTATTGGGTGTTCCTTTCTTTTACTGTTCTTTGAAAGCGTTATTTTTTTTTAAGATGAGAATTATTTATGCTTTGAATGTTGTATAGAGCATACATGTTTTGTAGGGCACATCTCTAAAACCTTGTGGTTATATTGTTTTTTTTAATGGGAAGAATATAAAAAACTGATTCTGTTTCTTTATTGGTTAAAGGACTATTGAGATTTTTCCTCTTCTATTTGGAGTCAGTTTTGGTTAATTACATAGTTTGTCTGAAACTTTGCCACTTGTCCCAATATTTCAAATATATTAGGATAATTTTTTCTTGAGTTCTGAGATACGTTAGTTTGTTCTGGTTCATTTTCCTCTCAGTCCTCATCGCCTCATCATTTATCTTCTGGAATGTTATATTGGCCTTACTAGTTTCCCTGCCTTCTGTATCACTTACCCTCCCATCCATTCTTCATAACAACAGTTTCACTTCTCTACTTAATATCTCTCCAGTGCTTCCTCAGGATGAACACGGACTTCATGGTCTGCCTTCCAGACCCCCTAAAGGATCCAGCCCATTCCTACTTCTTCAACTTGTCTCCTGGCTTCCCCCACATTCTGTAATCCAGCTCGGCAGAGCCACACACCGTTCATGCAACTTGAACTGTTGCCACCGATCTCCTGTCCTTGCCTATGTTGTTCATTATGCTCATGTTCCTGTGTCCTCTCCATTTTCCTGGCTAATTTCTACTTGTTCTTTACATCTCAGCTTTGTGGTCATTGTCTCTGTAATGCCATGTGTGATGCTTACACTCCTGTGCCCCTAGCACTCTGTTCTTCCCTGTCTTGGATAGTCCTTGTCACATAGCTTCATAATTGCCTGTTTGCTTGTCTGTTTCTCAGTCCACACTGAATCCCCGACAGTGAATTCTCTGGGAGCATGGAGTGTCTTGTTCTGTCTCTCATGGCTAGCACCAAACACGACGCATGCTTTTAGAGTAGTATTAAGGCTTATATTAAAAACTTGACTTTAGAACTTTGTGATTACAATAATCATAATATCATACATTTGTACAGCTTCTTACAGTTTAAAGAACACTATCATATATTATTTTAGGAAACTGAAGCCTTGAGAGCACAAGTACGCCTTGTCAAAATATGCAAGCTGCCTCCTCTCACCAGTAGCAGTGGGGTGAAGAAATAAACTAGTGTTCAATGTTGATTCTTTTATCCTGAAGTTATTCTACATTTTTCTCTTATCACTGAGCTGAGTGTGGCTCTATCTGAGGGCTCCTTGAGTCAGTGAGAAGGGCACTGTGCAGTTTTTCTCTTCTGTGCCTCCTTTTGATTTAAGAGAATGCAATGATTCTCATGACAAAGGATACTAGAGTTTTATGTTTTGACTGCTGGGTACTTTTCTGCTCAGGGAACTTTTTTTCTAAATTGACATCAATGGTATTACTTTGGTAATTAAAAAAATACAGTAGAGAAACCAAATGACTGTACCTTCATCCTCCTGCCTGACTTTCCTCCAGCTGTGGAGAATTTTGGAGTTCATCTAACATGATGTCTGCCTTTAGCAGTATGGAGAGTAAGACCTGGAGACCTGCAAGGACATGTCAGGAGGCACACGGCCACTTTCTTGCAGAGGTGGGTTGGACACTTGGGCTCCCAACTGCAAGTCTGGCCCCCTGTCTAAATTGCAGCAGCCATCACCAGTATATTATAACAAATGTCCAGTGTCTCCAAATTTGTCTAGTTTATGAATCTGATTTTCCATGTATCTGATACCAATGAATCCAATGTTTATTCAGGCCTAAAACCAAGTGACATTTTCTTTTCTTCGTATTTTTTTTTTTGAGATAGAGTTTAGTTGTCGCCCAGGCTGGAGTGCAAGGGCACAATCTCAGCTCATTGGAACCTCCACCTCCCAGGTTCAAGTGATTCTCCTGCCTCAGCTTTCTGAGTAGCTGGGGACTACAGGTGCCTGCGACCATGCCCAGCTAATTTTTTCATTTTTAGTAGAGACAGGGTTTCACCATGTTGGTCATGCTGGTCTCGAGCTCCTGACCTCAAGTGATCTACCCACCTTGGTCTCCCAAAGTGCTGGGATTACAGGTATGAACCACCATGCCCAGTCCCCAATTGACATTTTCATGTCAAATAAATATATAATGATATGATGATGTTTTAAACACCCAAAATAAAAGTATTCATAATTCCATATATTGTTAAGAAATTTAAAGTATACCTTAAAATAGGCCAACTTAAAATCAGAAATCTGTATCACATCCAACACACTGCTTGGCTTAGTTTGCATTCTTCTTTTTTTTTTTCTTTTAACAAAAGATAGTATGTTTGTAACAGTTTTATTCCCTGCTGATTTATGACTCCAATATGGCTTTGTTACCATTGTATTGCAGGGGTTGATTTTAGCATCTTAATATTATAAAATCATCACTTTTGTTCTTAAGAAGTCCTTAATATAATCTGCTAACCCCCAAGGATTTTTTTTTTTTTGGTCATTTATGGAAATGAGAGTGATGCCATTTTATATCTATCAAGCAAAGACACCCTGACTGTAAATCTTTGTCTTCCTATCTTCTTGCTTGTTTAAGAATTTTGAAAGGCATGAGCATCCAAACAGCAAATCTGGCAGCTCCACTGATGTGTTCACGCTGAACACTTCCTGCCCAGAAAAACTTAGAAAAACAAAACAGCTTATGATGAATATAAATGTTTTTCGGAGTATGTGCAAACAGCACATTTCTGTCTTTTCCTTCTTTTGGAAGGCTGCATTTTGAAAGCCTGCATGATTTCAGCCACACAGACGAGCTGTTTCCTGAAAGAAATAAAGCTGCAGGGGTGAGAAAGATCTTGAATAAACATGAATATGTCCCCGACGTGTTTCTGGACTTTGTCAGGTTGGGTGGTGTCTCATTGCCAAATTGGGAAGAGCTAGTAATGCTTTTCTTTCCTTCTTTCTTTCTTTCTTTCTTTCTTTCTTTCTTTCTTTCTTTCTTTCTTTCTTTCTTTCTTTCCTCTTTCTTTCTTTCTTTTCTTTCTTTCTTTCTTTCTTTCTTTCTTTCTTTCTTTCTTTCTTTCTTTCCTCCCTCCCTCCCCTCCCCTCCCTTCCCTTCCCCTCCCTTCCCCTCCCCTCTCCTCCCCTCCCTGCCCTTCCCTTCCCTTCCCTTCCTTCCCTCCTTTCCTTTCTTTTCATTTCCGTTCTTTTCTTTTCTTTTCTTTTCTTTTCTTTTCTTTTCTTTCTTTCTTTTTTTCTTTTCTTTTCTTTTCTTTTCTTTTCTTTTCTTTTTCTTTTTTGCTACTGAATTAACACAAATGCATGCATGAGAATATACACAGATTTGCCTGATACTCAGTCATGATCTCTGAGGTTGGCAACGAGAACATCGTGTCTGCATAATTAATCAGTTGTTGACATGTGGATGTTTTCTGCATATGTCAGTTGCACTGGCGTTATAAGGTGTGAGTATTGTCGGGCTATGTCTCACTGGGCAGAAGCATGGCCAGGAGAACAGCCAGGGATGGCAGGATGGCAGAGGCCCCCACTGTTCCAGGAGGCAGGAGGTCCTGGGGGAGCAGGCACACTCGGGCCTGGCCAGGCTGGAGCTGGAGGGCTGTGGAGGCAGAGAGATACTTGGGGCCAGGGAGGAAAGGGTCACTCTACTGCTTTGGGTAGAGGCAGATGGACTCCAGAGTCCTGCAGGTCCCAGCCAGGTTCCTAGAGAGTGTAGACACTTTGAAATCTCCAATGAAGATGGCAAGATCCAGTTTGTCAGTTTAGAAAATTAGAACAAAAAAGTGATTATTTAAGGAACCCAGACCTACTCTGTTCTGCCCTGAACACTCTATTTAAAGCTGCAATTTATACCTCAACCCCCAGCACTTCAGAGCTTTTTTCCCATATAACATAGTATACAATTTACTTCTCTATTATGTTTATTTCTGCTTCTCCAAGTGAGAATATAAGCTCCTTGGGAAAAGTGATTCTTGTCTGTTTTGTTGACTGTTGAAATCTCGGTATCAAAAACAGTACTTGGCACATAGTAGGTGCTTAATAAACATATGCTGAGTGATTGAATGGGCCCTGTGAACCCCAGGAATTACCTGACACTCCATGCTTTTGAGATTCTCCCTCCACCCAACCATTTTGGTAAAATAAAATGTTTATTTGTGCCTAATTTAAAAGACAAAGATGCCTTTTCTCTGCCAGAGAGATAATGATGAGTGTTAGTGGTGAAGAGGCTGTGGGAAAATACTTGCTTCACTTAAGGATCAAAGTGCAGATTCCACTGCCTAGATGGGGCTCTGAGAGAGTGTTCTTCTTCAACACAGAATTCCTGTCAGGGTGTGGAAGTGATTTTTGGGAGAGAAAGACCAAGATCCACCAGAAAACACCTCACTTCTGCACAGCATTTTTTCTGGTGGTTCTCACACACAGTGCTTCCTCTCACCATCAGTGACTCATGCCCCTCAAATCACCAAATAACTGGCATTCTCTTCTCTCCTGAGTGCTTTGGTGGGAACGGTGTCACCCCTCACCCTCACCGAGTGACTAGACCAGGAGGAGGGGGAGGATGGGGGGAGTGGGGCAGGGAGTTTACAGTTTATCAAGATTTCAGACAAACACCTCGTTTTTTTCTTTAGCAATGGAGCGCTGTTCATAGAATACTCTTTTCAGTTTTTTCCTGGGGAACTTTGAAGCAGACTTATTTCCATGTGACGTTTTGCTAATTGAGACTGTTTCCAATAGGTCAGCTTACTTCAAGGTCTTGAAAAATGGACTCCTAAGTAAAATTTTTGGGGGACGGGCTCCAGGGAAAGAGGATCTGCATTGTGTATATTGGCAGGGGAAGCCTTTCTTTCCGCTCCCCATTCGAAGGAATAGTCAAGTTTTTAAATAACCCCTTGTGAAATGCCAGCATGCTACTCAGCCAGAGCCTTTGGGCCTTCTGTGGAGCAGAGAATATTCAGACAGCAGGCATGCAGGCTCTGGGGGGAGAGAGGGCCAACTTGGGCTGGCTTTCCTAGGAAAGAAGTTAGTTATTGAGGGTCTTAAGTGTATCAAGCCCAGTGCTGAGCCCTAAAGAATGTTCAGAGATGTATAGAAGTCATGAGACTCCATGTATATGTTTTCTCCTTTCAGGGAACTGAAAGGCGAAATGTGTTCCAGCAAGATCTTTTCACTGATTCCTCTGGCCCCTGCTTGCCAATGCTGATGAGGGATGTGTGAGTCAGTGTGTGTATGTGTGTGTGCTATGTGGTGTATATGTGTTTGGTGTATTCGTGGTGTGTACATGTATGTAGTGTGTGGGGCATGTGTGTGGTATGTGTGCATATGTATACATGTGTGTGGTATGTGTGGGCAGGATATTTGTGATGTACGTGTGTATGTGTGTGTATGTAGTATGTGATGTTTGTGCATGATATGTTTGTGGTGTGTATGGTAGTGTGTGTAGTATGTGGTATATGTGTGTAGTGTGTGGTATATGTGTGTGTGTGGTATGTGATGTGTATGGATGGTGTGTGTGGGGTATGTTTGGTATTGTGTATGTATGTATGTAGTGTGTGTTGTGTGTGTATAGTATGTGTATGTGTCACGTGTGTAGTGTGTGGTGTGTGTGAATACATCTCGTGTTTGGTGTATGTGTGGTATATTTGTGGTGTGTGTGTATTTATGTAATGTGTGGTATGTGGCTGTGTATGTGCATGTGTGTGGTATGTGGTGTGTGTATGTATGTGTAGTGTGTGGTGTGTGTGTGTGTGTGGCATGTGGTATGTGTGTATGGTATGTTTGTGGTGTATTTGTGTAGTGTGTGGTATGTGTTTGTCTATGTGTTTGTGGTGTGTGTGTATGTGTGGTGGGGGGTTTTTGAGAAGGGGAAGGAAGGAGAGAGAAGGAAAGAGAAAATTCCAGAGAGAATGCATGTTTAGTGGCAGAAGGAGGAGTGGAGCTATGAAAATTCCAGTTTGCTAAAGAGAGTCTTCCTAGGATAGATTTAAACTCAGGGAAGGAGGCTGTCCATGTAAACACCTCATGCTGAGTAAGGGAGGCAGTGAAGGCCCTGCCCACCTCACTGCCTTAGGAGGGGTGGAAAAGGGCTTGGGGCTCATATATCTTTTGAAAATGTGATCCACAGTGAAGCTGAAGTTCAAAACTACAGGGCATTTTGGCTGAGGTGTGTCCAGACGTTATTCAAATGTTAGGTCTTTCAAATGAACAATATTAGAAGAACATATAATTAATTAATCGTAAATAGAGAAAAATAATCTTAAATCCCTAGAAATTTTTTTTATCTCAGAAAAAAAACACAAAAACTCCTTTTCCTTTAACCCACCCTTCAAATCCTGCCAAAGTAAATGTATTTTATATTTCATCAGTAAGGTTTTGGACACCTAAGACTGAAAAGTTTCAGAATGACGGCATTCTACTTGAAAAACCAAAATGATCCAGAAGGTTTCTTTTTAACTTTTGTTTTAGATTCAAGGAACCAAATACACATCATGGTTTTTTGAAGAAAAATGTGTTTGGTGCACTGAGTTTAAGTACTGCTGGTTAACTTGACTTTCCCTCATGGGCCTTGGAAGATACAAACTATCAAGTCCCATGTGCCATCCAGGCCAGGGAGAACAGTCCCCTGAGGCCCCCAGAGGAATACAGTGAATGTATTCCTTGCAGACGGAGGCTAGCTTTGAGCTGGAGGATTCTGTCTGATTTCCCTGGGAGGCACACTTCCTGACTCATGGAATATTAATATTTAAAGGGATCTTTCACTTGTAGGAGTGGTCTTAACTTCCCATTCAAATACTAAACTCTTCTTGCTGATCTTGGTTTGTCACCCAGGCTGGAGTGTGGTGACCTGATCATGGCTCACTGCAGTGCAGCCTTGACCTCCTGAACTCAAGTGATCCTCCTGCCTCAGCTTTCCAAAGTGCTGGGATTACAAGCATGAGTCACTGCACCCTGCTTTGGTTGCTGTTAATAGAGACAGGCCTACCTATGCATTAATATTTCTGACAGTGACCTTACATGGTATCTGACTAAGTGCTGGTGTCATGAGAAGAGTCTAGCAGAATGGCTCAGGGCTTTGCCTTCTTGGCATTTAGCCTTTGCTCAACCTGCTAAAACCTGTTGGAATCCTAGTTCTTCCATCTAGCATCTTACCTTCTTGTGTTGTATGTCAATGTAGATTTGAGGCATCTGACAGTGTATTTCTTGAATCCCTAGTGGCCAACATGATGACATGGGAAATGAGGAACTATAATTCGGTCCATTTGCCATCAGCCTGGATAGAGGGCCCAGGCCTCAACCCTCTTCCTGTTCAGTGTCTGTAGCAGTGACAAGGATGCAGATTGTAGGCATGCCCTACAAATTTGGGCTGATGTGGAGTAGGAGGAGAGCACTGCACATCCTGATAAATGGAGACTAGATCACAAGCAGTCTTGACAGGCCAAATCTAAAGAGAAAGTGAATGGCAGGAAAGTGTGCAGTTGGGCTCTCAATCCAGAGTGCAGTGACATGGCTTAGCAACAGCATGTGGGAGAAAGGCTAGGGCCCTTCACTGACCGTGGTTCTGTAGACATTCGTGGTGTGGTATTTGGCTGCGTTTGCCCTCTGGAGAGAGATGGGCATCTCACCTGTTCGGACTGACACCAGGTCAGAAGTGTTCAGACTGGCTTGTTTAATTGCAATGGGAATCACATTGCATTTGTTTTAACTGGTGACTCCTTAACTTTTGAGGCACATTGGATTCTACTCTTGACTGTAGGAATACCCACTTCTCTCCTGCTTCCCTCTCTTCCTATTACATCAATCTGAGAAATAGGAAAAAAACCCCATAAAACAAAAAAACTAAAGTGCTTTTTCTTACTCTCTACTCTCCACTCAACACAGCACTTGTGTGGGGGTATTTCTGTACACACCAAGCAATTCTTCACTGGACATCACTGGGTGTCCTCTAATTCAATCCAATTCTGACACCGTCTACCTGGAGATAATATCAGACTACACAGGTTAAGGGCTTAGTCCCACAAGACTGCCCCCCACTTCAGATGCCAATCTCAAGTATTAGGTTGAGTATAGGTTATCACTTATGCTTCTGACAAACAGGCTATAAATTGAGCTCTTCCTTGGCTTTGACTAATTTGCCAGAGCAGCTTGGAGAGCTAAATGAAATACCTTACTTACATTTCCCAGCTTATAAATGGATACAATAAAGGATACAGATGGATGGCCAGATGAAGAGATACGTAGAGTGAAGTCCGGAAGGGCCCCAGGTGCAGGAGTTGGGGTGTGCCAACCACCAGGCACACAGATATGTTCACCAACCCAGAAACTCCCTGAACCCAATGCTTCTGAGTTTTCATGGAGGCGTCATTACCTAGGCATGGTTGATTACTTCATTGGCCATTGGTTAAACCAGTGGCTAATGGTCTTTATGTCTTTATGATTCCACTTCGCCTCCTTCTAGCCCATTCTCCACAAAGCAGTCAGCGTTGTTTAAATACTCTTCTATGTTTCTCCACAGAACTTTGCCAGAGGTTGCAGGTGAGGACTAAAGTTCCATGATGGCCTCCCCTGGCAACCAGCCCCCATCTTGAGGCTATCCAGGGGTCACCTCATTAGAACTAAAGATGCTCCTAGCACCCAGGAAATTCCATGGAATTTAGGAACTGTGTCAGATGCTCCTGTCACTCAGGAAATCACAAAGCCTTAGGAGCTCTGTGTCAGGAACTGCAGTCAAAGACCAACCAGTAGAACAAAAGATTCTCCTCCTGCCCCTATTGCTCATGAAATTATGAGGATTTTAGGCGCTCTATGTGAAGAACCTTGGTCAGAGGCCAAATACATGTTCCTGTTATATCATAATATCACAATCAAGCAGAACTTTCTCCTCGCTTTCATCGTTATTTTTGACCCTTTACAGTGTGTAGATCAAGGCCTAGAACACTCAGCTTTTGTTCTTGAATAGCCATCCCATATACTCTTCCTCCTGCTCAGGACAAATCCTTCAGCTGGAGGGGGATGTGGAGACACAGCTGTATCCCCAAGTCTCATATTCATAGTCCCTGGAGGTGCTGTCTGGATTCCTCCTGACCTTGTCCCTGGTGACTCAGCAGCTGTGGACAGTGGCTGGTGGAGATGATGCATTTTGGCAGCTTCTCTCCTAGGCCTGGCTCAGTGCCCTGGGAAGATCGTACACTTCCTGATCCAGCCTTGTTCCTCCTGCCTTCCCTCCGACTTTTGCTACTTAAGGGCCCCGACCTCTTAGGTCATACTATCCTGTGAGGGGCCGCATGCCATTGAGTCTTCCTGACATTTAGGAAGTCAACTTTCATCTGGATGGAAATGTCAAATGTATGTTTGGTATGATGTTTGCTTTCTGAAGCCATGTGTGAACTTGGCCGTTTCTCCTAAGGGAAGGCCCAATTTGTCTAAGAAAAACTGTGCCGTAACTACCCTTGTCAAAGTCAACATTGACTTCCCTGTTGCTAGATCCAATGGATACTTCTCTGGCCTCATCTTCCTGAGTTTCTTAGCAGCATTCAAGACACTTGACTGTTCTCTTTGATGCTAAATCTCCCCATAACCTAATATATGTTTTTTCCCCTTTATTCTACTCTAATTTATGTTTATTTTTTGTGTCTTCTGCTTGCTCCTCCTCTTCTACTTAATTTCAAATATTAGAATTGAGGGTGTCAGGCAAAGCCATCTTGCCTGCCAAACTCTTTCTCTAGGGTGTGGCTTTTCTGGTATAATGGCTGTAAATATATATAAATATACGTACATTATGAAAACGCAAGTGATGACTTCCAAATCCCTATCTCCAGCCTTAGACTTCCTTCCTGAGCTCTGGACTTGCATATTCAATGACAACCTCAAGCTCTTCACAAAGATGTTTCATGGACATCTCCAACTTAACATGACTCAAACAGAGCTATCGACTGTACCCTCCCCAACAAATCTGTTTCCGCCTCAGGGCTCTCCATCCATTGCAACTCCTTTACATCCATTGCTCAAGCCAAAAACCCAGAAGTCATCCTTGATTCCTCAGTTTTCCTCCCTCATCAGCAAGCTTTTGTTGGTTCTACTTCCAATCCATGCACCTCTCTCCTTCTCCCCTGCCATCATCTCAGTCCAGGAACCATCCTTTCTGACCTGGATTAGTACCAACAGCCTTCCAACTAGTCTTTATGATTCCACTTTGCCTCCTCCTAGCCTGTTCTCCACAAAGCAGTCAGTGTTGTTTAAATACTCTTCTATGGTTCTCCCTCTCCTTGTCACAAGGCTTTGAATGTCTTGGGTGGCTTTTCCTTCCTTTATCCATTTCATGCCACTCTTACTTGACCACACTGAATCCAGTCACACTGACCTCCTCTGGTTCTTCCAACTCACTGACTTCCTTTCCACTTTGGAGCTTTTGTACTTGTTCTTCTTTTGCCAGTAATACTTATCCTTAGCTTTTTCTATAACTGGCTCCTCCTGTTTGAGGTGTTATCTGAAATCTTATCTTCTCAGGGATGCCTTTTTTGACTATCTTATCTAAAATTGAAAAGTCCTCCCCCAATGTTATTCTCATATCATCTTGTTTATTTCCTTTAGAACTTAGAATGTTAATTTTCTTATTTATGTAATTGTTTACTTATTTTACTATGTATCTCCCCACCCCCCCCACCAGGATGTAACCTCTGTGAAAATAGGAACCAGATCTTTGTTGTTCTTCATTGTGTCTATAGCTCTGAGAACTGTGCCAGGCATATATTTGGTGCTGAAAAAATATGTGTTGAATGCGTTGAATGCATGGTCAACTAAATATAAGCATCACATTGGAAGGTCCGCTGTATGCAGGAAGCTGTTTTAAGGTGGTGATCTTTGACTGCTCCCACTCTGGTAAATGAATCTCTCCAAGGATTTGCACATGGTTGCTCATAGGTTCTAGCCCTGGCTGTAAGCTGGCTCTATTCCTCAAACTCGCTGACCTCCTCTCTACTTTAGGGCTTTTGCACTTGCTCTTTCTTTGTGGGTGGCGGGAGTAGTTACTCTCAGATTTGGTGATTGGTAAGTCTCCTAACTCGCAGAGCTATAGTTTACTCATTTTTGAAATAAGGAGTTTGACCTAGATGACTTCTAAGGTCTCTCTAGGTATTTAAATTGATGATTCTGGCTGGGCACAGTGGCTCACGCCTGTTATCCCAGCACTTTGGGAGGCTGAGGTGGGCAGATCACCTGAGGCCAGGTGTTCGAGACCAGCCTGGCCAACATGGTGAAACCCCATTTCTACTAAAAATTAGCCAGGCATGGTGGTGGGCACCTGTAATCCCAACTACTAGGGAGGTTGAGGCAGGAGAATTGCTTGAACCTGGGAGGCGGAGATTGCAGTGAACTGAAATCACATCACTCAACTCTAGTCTTGGCAACAGAGCAAGACTCTCTCTAAAAAAAAAAATTAAAGTGAAAAAAATAGAATGATGATTCTTTGAACTCTGAAGCCAGTAACAGCAATTAAAAATAGTGGTACCAAATCTCTCACATAAATGAAATTTAATAAGAAAATCTGCAAATTATTTTAACAGTCTAGTGCTATCTAGACCATCTAGTCTACTGAAGTTATCTCTTCTATGTTCCTTGACAGAATGATCACATGTTGATTTTCCTTTCAAAAACACAGTATTCAATGGGATGTTTTGGCATAAATCATAGTTCCTGCTGCAGTTTGAGAATGAGTCCATTGGAGCAGCACAGGTGTCAGAGGAATACATTTATTCCCTGCTCCTCCTGTTTGCAGAGAGCAATTTCCTTAGAGTAACATCTGTGGCCTCTTATGTTATTTCTGACTCATTTCTTCCCAAGCAGGGGGAGTGAGGTGTCCAGTCAGGGGTATAGTCACTGATCCATGTATTTTTGACTGGATCAGTTAAGCACTACAGATTCTGTCTCCTTTATTACTTTCCTCCTTGAAGCAATCAAAGCAGCCTGGTAAGCCCTCTACCTCCTCAATCTTCCCTTGGACAGGCTCTCCCAGGAGGTGGATGATAGTGTGATGGTAGCAAGTCCATTCGGTCATCATATCAAAGGCATATTCCCCCAAAGAGGATGTCCTTTCGGACCCCCTCAGACTCCGATCATTGTGACTTATGTCCAATGATTCAGATGCCAGGTTATATGGTTTGGTTCTGTGTCCTCACCCAAATCTAATCTTGAATTGTACTCCCATAATTCCCACATGCTGTGGGAGAGACCTGGTGGGACATAATTTGAATCATGGGAGCAGTTTCCCTCATACTGTTCTCATTGTAGTGAATAAGTCTCACAAGATCTGATGATTTTATCAGCAGTTTCCGCTTTTGCATCCCTTTCATTTTTTCTTGCCACTGCCATGTAAGAAGTGCCTTTTGCTTCCTACCATGATTCTGAGGCCTCCTCTGTCATGTGGAACTATAAGTCCAATTAAACCTCTCTTTCTTCTCAGTCTCGAGTATGTTTTTATCAGTAGCATGAAACAGACTAATACAGTAAATGGGTACCAGTAATATGAGGTGCTGCTGAAAAGATACCCAAAAATATGGCAGAGACTTTGGAACTGGGTAACAGGCAGAGATTGGAACAGTTTGGAGGGCTCAGAAGAAGTCAGGAAACTGTGGGAAAGTTTGGAACTCCCTAGAGACTTGTTTAATGGCTTTGACCAAAATGCTGATAATGATATGAACAAAAAGGTCCAGGCTGAGGTGGTCTCAGATGGAGATGAGGAACTTGGGAACTGGAGCAAAAGTGACTCTTGTTATGTTTTGGCAAAGAGACTGGTGGCATTTTGCCCCTGACCTAAAGATCTGTGGAAATTTGAACTTGAGAGAGAAGATTTAGGGTACCTGGTGGAAGAAAAGTCTAAGCAACAAACCATTCAAGAGGTGAGTTGGGTGCTATTAAAGGCATTCAGTTTTAAAAGGAAAACAGAGCATAAAAGTTCAGAAAATGTGCAGCCTGACTATGTGATAGAAAAGAAAAACCCATTTTTTGGGGAGAAATTCAAGCCAGCTGTAGAAATTTGCGTAAGTAGCAGGGAGCCTAATGTTAATCCCCAAAACTATGGGGGAAATGTCTCCAGGCCTTATCAGAGACCTTCATGACAGCCCCTCCCATCACAGGCCTGGAGGCCCAGGAGGAGAAAGTGGTTTCGTGGGCTGGGCGCAGGATCCCTGTGCTGTGTGCAGCCTAGCAACCTGGTGCCCTGTGTCTCAGCTACTCCAGCTGTGTCTTAAAGGGGCCAATGTAGAGCTCAAGCTGTGGCATCAGAGGGTGGAAGCCCCAAGTCTTAACACCTTCCAAAGGTGTTGAGCCTGCAACAGAAGTCAAGAGTTGAGATTTGGGAACCTCTGCCCAGATTTCAGAGGATGTATGGAAATGCCTAGATGCCTAGGCAGAAGTTTGCTGCAGGGGTGGAGCCCTCAGGGAGAACCTTTGTTAGGGTAGTGTGGAAGGGACATGTGGGGTCAGAGCCCTTATGCAGAATCCCTATGGCCTAGTGGAGCTGTGAGAAGAGGGCCACCATCCTCCAGACCCCAGAATGGTAGATCCACTGACAGCTTGGACCATGTTCCTGGAAGAGTCACAGATACTATAGGCCTGCCTGTGAAAGCAGCCAGGAGAGCCGCTGTACCCTACAAAGCCACAGGGGCGGAGCTGCCCAAGACTGTGGGAAATCACCTCTTACATTAGCGTGACCTGTTTGTGAGACCTGGAGTCGAAGGAGATCATTTTTGGAGCTTTAAAGTTTGATTGCCCCATTGGATTTTGGACTTGCATGAGCCCTGTAACCCCTTTGTTTTGGTCAATTTCTCCCATTTGGAACAGCCGTATTTACCCAATACCATTGTATCTAGGAAGTAACTAGCTTGCTTTTGATTTCCCAGGCTCATAGGCAGAAGGGACGTGCCTTGTCTCAAATGAGACTTTGGACCGTGGACTTTTTCGTTAATGCTGAAATGAGTTAAGACTTTGGGGGACTGTTGGGAAGGCATGATTGGTTTTGAAATGTGAGAACGTGAGACTTGGAGGGGCCAGGGGTGGAATGCTATGGTTTGGCTCTCTGTCCCCACTCAAATCTCATCTTGAATTATACTCCCATAATTCCCACATGTTGTGGGAGGGACCCTGTGGGGGATAATTTGAATCATAGGGGTAGTTTCTCCTGTACTGTTCTTGTGGTAGTGAATAAGTCTTGTGAGATCTGACGGTTTTATCAGGGGCTTCTGCTTTTGCATCCCTCTCATTTTCTCTTGCTGCTGTCATGTAAGAAGTACCTTTTGTCTTCCACCGTGATTCTGAGGCCTCCCTAGCCATGTGGAACTGTAAGTCCAGTTAAACCTCTTTTTCTTCCCAGTCTCGGGTGTGTCTTTATCAGCAGCATGAAAACGGACCAAGCTATGAGCTTTCCATGAACTAAACAGAGTCTACAATATCCATGTTTATTTAAGCTTGGGTTTTTAAACAAAGAATTATGGGGAAAAAGTCTCAAAGGATATATGCCAAAACAATTAAAAGTGGTTATTACAGATTGAAAAGATTATGGGTGATTTTTATTTTCTTCTGCGCTCATTTATATGTTCTAAAGTTTCTACAATGAAGTGCATTTTTGTTGCAGTATGGGAGAAAATTTTTGTTTCCCACTCCTTCGCCAAAAAAAAGAAGAAAAAAGGAAGGAAGGAAGAAGAAAAGAAAATCCTAAAAACAATAGATTTGCAACAACTAAACAAAATTGACTACTCTGTGGCTGAATAGCTGGAAGATGGGGAGCAGAGGGAGTGGGGAAGGGAGAGAGGCAGGTGTCGGAGAATAAATGCCATGGCTGTCAATTTGATTTGGGCCACTGTGACGTCCCAGCCTAGGGTACCCTGACACAGACACCTAGTGTGCCTCACCTTGGTGTTTTGCCAAGAGAAGGCATTTCACTTTTTGTTTCTTCATAGAGCTTTTAGTGGTGGATTCTCCTGGAATGGCCTTCTTGGACATTACTTGGCAGGGGGTCCTTACTGGAGCCTTATTTGTCACCCAATGATCTTGTTTTTCAGGCCACAGCTGAGAAATCTCCCGGAGCCTATTTCCTTCCTGAGTTTGCACTGTCTCCTCAGGGAAGTTTTCTGGAAGACACAACAGGGGAGCAGTTCCTCACTTATCGCTATGATGACCAGGTAAGAACATTGGACAAGGATCTACCTTTGACTTTGCTGTTTGCCAGTGGTCACGAGACAGTGTCTCTAAAAGACCTTCAGAGTAATTATATTTTCCTCTTGGCAATACTAGTACAACAGACCCTTGACACCCTCGAAGGATCACAGAACATCTGGATTGCCCGCGTTTGCATAGATTTTCCTATACAATGGGCAGTTCTTTCTCTGCATTTGCATAAGAATCACTTTTTCTTATTTTCATCAGAAATATATAATGGATTTGTTCATCTTTGCTATCACCACAGTGATGATTCAATTCCAAAAGTTCTGTTTTCTGCTTACATGTTACTTCTTTGCCCTCAGCATTTACTTCATTTCTTTCACCAGCACCAATGTTGCATGCTTTTTTTCCCCAAGATTACTTTTCAGAAAGGAACACAGTGTGTATGCCTGTGTGCACATGTGTCTGTGAGTGTGAATGTGTGTGTGTGTGTGTGTGTATGTGTGTATGTGCATGTGTGTTTAAATCATTTAAAGAAGGCTAACTATAGAACAAGGCCTTGCTTGGCTGAGATGTGTAAGCTGGGCACTGGAAGTTGTGATTCCCTTTCATCCTCAATTCACCTTGATGCCATAATAGGATTTAAGATCATTCATCTTTGAAATCATTCACAACTGGGTGAAACAGAGAGTTTCAACTTTGCCTAATGCAAAGATGGTAGAACCTGAATTTATGGGGTGGTTGAGCAAGTCAGGGTGGACTTTAACACGACGCGGGGCCTTGGTGGATCTGGCAGACCTTGGCACCTAAAGGGCCCAAGTGAAGGTGAGGAGCTGGGGCAAGATCACCTTCTCATGGCACATGATAGAGTGGAGGGAGATGGCCTAGTGACTGAGGCCAGCTGTGCTGTCCTCAATTGTATAGCCAAAGGCCAGTGCGTTCTGGTTTGATTTAGGTAAAGCCTAGTTAGGGTGCAAAAGACAGTACTCAAAAGGAACAGCTCTGAGAAATTCAGTCTGCCAACATGGGTAGATCCAAGATGTGACCACAGGGAATGGGAACCAGTTCTGGGGCTGGCTGGAGCTAGGCGGAGTGCTGGAGGTCGGCTGGGAGAAGGATTAAAGTCTTGCAGAACATCGGTGGCTGATGCAGGATGGAGATCAGAGCATAGAGGGCAGATAGAGGAGTCTGTTGCTCAGCCCTCTCTCTCCCAGCTCAGGAGAAGACACTGCACACTCTCCATTCTTGAGGCTGCTGCTTAGTGACCTATCCTTGATGGGCTTAGTTCTGGAGCTGGGGCTGGGGTGAAGGACAGGGCTGTGACCCAGCAGACTCCAGTGGGCAGAGAGCCACACTGGTCATTGGGGCAGGAGTGGGATGAGACAAATTTCTTATTGAAAATGTCAACATTCAATCATTTTTTCAAGTTACTTTAAAAGTGACTGAGTGCATTACTAGTTATTGGGGGAGCAGGGGTGGGCTGGGGAATAATTCTGTATTTGCCTTGTGGAGCCCAAACATTCAGGCCTGGTTGCTAATAGGGCCTAAAATATCATTAAGTCACTTTCTAACTTTCCCCCTTCCTCTGGTGGATTTTGAGAGGGTCTATAATTTATAGCTCCTTTTAATCCAGAAATCAATAATCCAACAGGTTTTCATATGAGAACTTCAGAGGAACTAATTGAGAGGGCCATAAAGGATAAAAGTGGGTGTCTGGAAAATACCAAGCTATGCATTTTATAATTAAAGAGTGGTTAATGCCTTCTCCAGGTTCCACAGATACTTTATATTTAATATAATAACAATATAAAAGCTAGAAAAAGGGGAAAACAAGCCCCTTTAGTCTTTTCAAAAGGTCTAAAGCAGATCTGAAAACTGTGTGGCATGCTGTGGAAATTGCATCCTAGGACATGGTGTTCCAGAAAGCCCCAGTGACTAGCATATGAAAACACTCTGTGTTGCCCCCACTGTGTATTTCTTTTAAGAGAAAGGGATAATTTGAGACTATAACAAGCCAATAATAGCACCCACTTTCCTCTACTAAGGGCACAGAAAATAGGCTCTTGGACTAAACTAGGTGTATCTCTTGAATGAACCTCAGGAATTTAATCAGCTAGAGACTGTTAACCCACCGCCCAAATCCTGATTCTCTTTCCTCCTTTTTCTTTTTCTTTTTTATTTTTTGAGATGGGGTCTTGTTCTGTCACCCAGGCTGGAGTGCAGTGGCAGATCACAGCTCACTGCAGCCTCAATTCCCCCCCGCAACACA
Organism: Cacajao melanocephalus; assembly: GCA_963573385.1. NCBI lineage: Eukaryota > Metazoa > Chordata > Mammalia > Primates > Pitheciidae > Cacajao > Cacajao melanocephalus. Next base: position 155,947 of record CAUYLG010018119.1, read on the forward strand.
CACACTCAAGTGATCCTCCTGCCTCAGCCCCGCCCCCACCACCCCAACTAGCTGGGACTATAGATATTAGGCGTGCACCACCACCTTCAGATATTTTTTTTTTTGGTCTGCATTTTGTAGAAATGGGGTTTTGCCACGTGCCCAGGTTGGTCTCAAACTCCTGGGCTCAAGTGATCTGCTGTCTTCGGCCTTCCAAAGTGTTGGGATTACAGGTGTGAGCCACTGCACCTGTCCAGTTCTCTTTTTTCTTAATGTGGAAGGTGCTTCTCAGGCACTTGGGAAAAGATAAAACCAGTCAAATACTATCAAACTTTAAAAAAATCCCCTGATCCTGCAGCATATGACAAAACATTGAGATCAATTAACAACAAAGTCTCTGGAGTCAGAGACTGCTTTGGGTTCAAATATGATTTGCCAGTTCTGCCATTTGATTTGCCGTTTTACATGGACAAGTTACTTTACTTCTCTGTGTCTCAATTTTCCCGTCTGTGCAATGGAGATTTGGATGGTATCTACCTTATGCAGGTGTTGCAAGGACTTGAAGCAGATAATTCATATGTCTCCCTGCACAGGGCCTGGTACACATAAGAATTTAATTTAGCTATTGTTATTACTAAGAATGTTATTTTCAAACACTCAGTTCAAAGAATCTCAGATATACTTATGCTACAGGAAAGGAAGACAGCTTATTCTGCCTTTATATTAGGAGATCCCATGCAATATTTCAATTAATTTTTTATTGAGGTATAACATATTGAGTAAAATGCACACATATCTGAACTAAAGAGCTTGATGAATTTTTAAGTATTTTTGCACCTGTGTAGTTGCTACCTAGATCAAGAAAATGAACATTTCCAGCACCCTAGGAGACTCTTGTACCCCTTTCCAATCAATATCTCCCATTCAAAAAGTAACCACCATTCAGAATTTTATCAGTATTATAGATTCATTTTGCCTGCTTTTAATTTTATTTTTGATTCTGTATAAATAGAATCATACGGCACGTACTCGTTTGTGTCTGGCTTCTTTCACACATCATTATGTCTGAGAGATTCAACCCAGTTGCTGGATCCAACATCATATAGGGTTTAATGTCTAGCAGCCAGTTGTACTCTTTGGAACAAATTTTCTCATGTTGGAACAAATTGCAGCATACTGGGTGGCATGCAGTATTGCTCTTGCACAGAAATTCCCAGGTTGTTCCTAAAAGGTTTTCAGAGCAGTCTCTCCAAAGATTTCATACCTGGGGAAGTGGTGGGGACAGTTTTTCAGTGTAGCCTTTGTTATATGCCAGCAGCCACCAGCATTCCACAGCCAGAAATAGGTACAGAGTCTGTGTGAGTGGCCACCAGGGCAGAACCTGTGTTAAGTGGCATGGGTACCTACCTGTGGAATCTCCATATATATGCCAGGGGTGCTGTCCTGCTGTCACAGTGGCCTGAAGCCAGAGTGACAAAGTGCTTATGCAATTGAGGCTGCAGCCTAGTTTCTAGTGCTGTTGGGTCAGATGCAGTTTTACTAGGATCTTCCTACCTGTAAAGTACTCATTTGATAAAACGGGACGCAAATGGATGGTGTGTAGATATTTGCTGTCTTAGACGAACCTCACAGGACTTTTAAAAGTATTTTATCTTGGGCACATTTCATGAAGACCTTCAGGTCATTCTTCTAATGTCTCCTGGGTTGGATGCCTGGAAAACTAATAACCTTGAGGCCAGTAAAGCACAGCTGTGATGTAGGCTGCATTTAATGGGAAGCATAAAAGCCACGCTATGGATCATACGGAGGACCAAGGCAGCTTCTAGTGAAGAAAGTGGTCTGAAGCCAACTGAATAACAGTGTGGTTTAGTGCAAACAGGACTAGTCAGGCAGCCTGGTCTTGCTTCTACCACTAATCAGCTTATAATTTAACAGAACTATTTAACATTTTGGACTTCAGATTCTATTTCTTTTAAAAAACGAAGTGACTGGATTTCACGATCTGAACTCTTTCCACTCTGAAATGGTCTATTTTTTGAAACTACAAATAGAATATTCCATATTGCAGTGTTAATTGGATCATTCTGACTATTGAGGCCATCTTGCCAGCAATGTGGTAAACTATTACTTAGAGAATTGTAGAGTTTTACAGCTGGTGGAGACTTTGGCCCAAATGCCTCATTCTACATGTCAGGAAAACAGAGATGCCGAATGTGCAGATGACTTACTCAAGGGCACCCATGGTTATTTGAAGAGCTAAGGCTATTACATTCCAAACCCCAGACTCTCCTGCTCTGGGATATTTCCAGGACCTTCTCTCAGAAGAAGAGCCACCTAGAAAGTTATCTCCTGTCCTAAAAATCCTAATTCCACTGTGTACAGTCAGTAGAATTTGGGGATCTTAGTAGACCCCAGAGAATGATTTAAGATCAATGGATGCCTTATCGGCTCATTCTCATCTCCCTCAGGAATTTGGAATTAGCTATGATGATAGCATCTATAAGCTTATTTATAACTTACCAGTTTTGAATAGAAACCACAATTTTTTCAAAACTTGGGTGAAACATTAGCTGAAATTGAAATGGCACTGATTTTCCATTGGATGAACGCATTCTTAGAATGAAGGTGTTCTAGCACTTGGTTACATCAGGTATATGAAGTAGCTAGAATGTATTAGTTTGGGATGACTGGCTAAGAAGGCTGTGGTTTTGGAGTTACCAGCCAGCCTGTCTCTCGGGTAGATTCTTTGGCCATTCCTCATAGTGGTTTTGGAGTTTTGTCCCACAGAGGACCTGCTCATAGGCAAACAGCTGGATATTGGTCAGTTCTAGGGAGTGGAGTCTCAAATTCTGCACATGGTTATTTTCATCGTGGCATTAGGCAGTTTTTGGAGATCTGCTCTGTCATTCTCTGCCTAGGTCTCTTTCTGGGAAAGAGGGATGGTGTGGTCATTTTCCATTCTTACCTTGCTTCAACTCACTGAAGAGTTAAACTTGGAGCTTCATTATGGACAGTGATTTAAAAGCCTGTGACAGGCTCAGTGTTTTTCAGTTAGAGGTCATTTATTTTTAACGTTAGGAAAAGTTGTGTTCTGTGTAAATATTCTTTTATTCCTCTTTATTTTTAGTATTTGTTAGGCATAGGAGAATGTGGAAGGTGCGTTCCGCCAGACTTGGTGGATTTGCTGTAATGTGCTTCCTCCTCACTGGCAGCGACTGTAGGATAAAGGACATTAAGTACGAGCAGTAGTCTAAGGTGACTTAGAAATTAGGGCCTCATATACACTTTCTTATGCTTTATGAATTCTTTATGTGTGTACCTGTTAGTATTAATATAGGGTATTAAAATAATGTCTGTCTTGCCACTTTTAGGCTACTAGGCACCAAAAGGCAGGAAAAAGGTTAATAACTTGAATTCCAAATATGTAGGACAAGGGGTGGGTTCTGATTTTTCTAAAATTAACCAAGGATAATCCTACTAATGCAAGGTTGAAGCCATTTAGAGGAGGACCACCTTAATCTCATGTTGGAGAGGTCCTTTTATACCTATTTATACATGCCATCCCTTCTCCCCTATAAACTTCCCACTCCTCTGCCCTTGACTAATTTAGCATTTGCTGTTTCTCTTCCTGAGCACATTTAAGCAGATTTGAGATTTTTTTTCCAGACTTAAAAATGCTTTTGCCTGTACTCTAATCTACCATTGCTTTCAGTGACCACTTGGTTTTCAAATTCCGACTGTCTCTTGCTGCTTTCTGCTACTCATTTTTAACCTTTAAAATCTAACTTCTTGTATGTCCTCCAGCCCCCTCTTCCCCTACCACCTTCAACAGGCATCCTTTTTAAGACTTTCAGTTACTTTCTTAAAGTCACACCTATATTCTGGTATGAATAAGCTTATATTTATAAAAGTCTATGTTGGTACAATTTCATGTTTGTAAGGTCCTACGGCCTTAATGACATCATAGGTGGAGTCATAGTTGACTCTTCTCTTTCCTTCCTGGAATGTTATTGGCTGCCTGTTTGTATGATTTCTTGTTTCAGAATGCCCCTCAAGATTGTATTTTCTTTACAATTTCCATCCCCAGGGAGGCAGAGGGCTGGCTGTGTGGCCTTGGTAGCATCTGGAATTGTATTAATAGCATGTCAGAGTTGTAACAAAGTATAGGATTCTGGCTTTTCAGGTGAGGAATCTGAGCCCTGGAGAGGAACAGGGTCTTGTCCAAGATCACATAGCCAGGAAGTAGCAAAGCCAAGTGCCCGTTCTTTGCCCTTAAGCTCAGTTAAGACATTCTTACATCTAATCTGTGGGCAGGAAAAGTATGAGAGAAATGTTTGAATGAATTTTTAATACTAGTAATAACAGTAATATATTAATAATGAAGTCTTTGTGTTATCTTATGTCTAAACTTCTCTTAAATGTCTTTTTTTCTTATACTATTATGACAAACTTAATTTTCCTTTTCCTTATTTAACTATTGCTTTATGCATTCTTTCTAAAGAGAAGAAATCTATTTGCTGCGAGTACATCTTTCTCAAAGTAACTTCTTCCGAACTTTTCATGAATATCTTGGCCAGGAGTTTCAATGTGGTTAAACTATTGGCAGCCCTCAGAAATATCACTTGATGTTTCCAAGTTATTTATGTGATCGTTTTTAGTTGGAAAGTATATACCGACTTCTGAAACTTCTGGTAAAAGAAGATGGACATAGCCCTTGGGTCTACTGGGTATTTTCATCTTCTTCACTGATCAAAATGAGCAACTTATATGTTCTCCACATAGGAGAGTTTCCGTGTTGTTTCTGGCCTGTGTGTATAATATTTTTAAGCAGCAAGCCATTTGAGTTTGAATAGCTCATTCCTTTGTTAGTGAGTAATCTTGGTCAAATGTAGTTATGCTGCTTAAATATTCCAAGATTTAGCGATCTAACAGGAAAGCAAGTTCGTGGTCTGTTAAGAGAAGACAAGAACAAATTAATTGGAATAACTTGTACTCTGTTCCTAGATCATGCATGTAGCAAATGCATGAATACTGCACATGCCATGCAACTGTACATGCTGTTCTGATTGACTGAGACACACATGAATTCTGAATTTCATTATCACTGAGCTTTTCACAAATCATACAAGCATAAAAGAACTGTGTCTGTGAGTAGAGATTCAATATCCAGCTTTTGAGGTATGCATTTTCCTCTTACAGTGTTGTCTTCCTGGAGTCATATTTGGGATACTGGGTGATTTTTATCACTTTCACCCTATGGGTTAAGTGGTGGGTATAGAATGGGGATGTTCAAGGCAGACCCAAATGCATCTTCCCTTAAAAGTTCCTCACTACACTCAAGAACGTTGAGAGACAGGTTCTGTTGTGACAGCGCCCTTGCTGTCTGCCCTCGGATCCTCCTTTTTCTTTGAGATCAGATCAGTACTCACAGATCCTCAGAGTCTTCAAGTGCTTTGAGACAAGGTTTTTTTGAGCAACTCAATTCTGTTACTCACAATCCCTGGATGAAAGAAAGCAGGTAGGCTCTCCTCTCCACCATCTCCTCTTCAGCAGGCCTTTATGCCTTGCTTTTCTATTCTTCCTCCTGTTTTATCCTTTGTTTATTGACTCCCCCTTCCCAGTGCTTTCCATTGCCCTCTCACGGTCAACAGGACTCCATGTCTTGACTTCCAACTTTCTGCTGCAATTGAAAACTGGCCTTGGCCAGGCTCACTGCCTCCCTTGCAGGCTCCACCAGTGGAGGCTGTTCATGCCTCACATCCCAGGTACCACGTGACTAAGGTTGGGGGTTGACCTTCTCTGAGTCCCTACTGCTGCTTCCTGGCCAGTCCTCCTCTCTCATCTCAATACTCCTCCTTTTTGGGGGCTCATGTCATCTGTCTAAATCTCTGATCAGAACATTCACCAAAGCCTTTATGACCTGATCATGACTTTTTTCCTTCCAAGGTCGTGCCATGATCTGGGGAGTGTTCAAGAATTAACACTTGGAGCAATTTCTATTGAGCCTCATGTCCCTGGGATTAGGAGTGATATCTCAGGACAGTGACTGATGGCCCTTAAAATTGCCTGTTCCAAGAAACTGTTTCAATTACATTTGTCATTCTGCAAGCTTAAATCTAACCCTGTCATTTCTGGATCTCTCTGGCTTCAGTGACCTTCACAAACCTTCCACTTCAGCCACCCATTCCAAGTGTCCAAACTGGACCATATAATTCTTCAAACTACTCTGCCTTAGAAATATTAAATCCTGCAGCCTCTCTCTAATTTCAAATCCCTCTTTTTTACATCCTCCTATGCATGCTCCTACTACAGGCATTCCTTTTTATCTCTAAGACACATCTAATTATCTTATCTCTCTGCTTCTCCCAGGTGATCAGCCACCCTCCAGCATCTCTAGGTTTCCTACCCTTGTGGTCTCTCCTATCAGTGTCATTCCTCCCCTCCTATGCATGATTCTCCTGGACCACTAGCTTAGTGGAACTCTCTATCTGGTTCTCGACAACTTGGTGTCTTTCCCTGTCTTATACTCAGATGACCTTCTGAGCTCTGTTAAAGAAGATATCAGCCAAGGAATACAGCCTCACATCGTAGGGGAACCCTTAATGTCACCTTTGATCATCTCTAATTTTATTTTGACCACACTCATCAACCCCCTTCTGCTGAACATCTCTGCTACTGAATGTGTGTTTTTCTTAAATGAGTGCCAGGTTTCTGTTCTGTTGTGGTCTGCCCTCCTCAGACATAGCAAAAGGATTTTATTAGTGTGTGTGATCTTGAGAAAGTGCAGGAAACTGGACTTGCAGGTTTGCTATAAGGATGGGGAGTAATGGCAAGTGGAGGACTGAATGGGAACGTCTTATTATTTTTTCTCTTGCTACAGCATAAAACAAAGACAGCTACAAAACAAAGGTGAGTTGATTTGCTGGCCAGCAAAGAAGGGCCATGTCAGGCAAGAAAATAATGCGCTGATTCTCTCCAAGCTGAATTTTGAAGGATCAGATGTAGACGCAGTAATGGAATTTATTCCCTATCACAAGGGATTTGAGGCATTATGTTTTGATTGGCTTATTTGGAAATGTTTCCTTTTGTTTGGCCAATTCTAGCCTACATCAAAAACGTGTAGGCACAGTTTGCAAAGAGGTTCCTGGTGGTAAAGGCTCCATGGGGCTTGAGTCTCTCAGTGGACTGTTTTGTCTGCTCATGCTTGGGGTTTTTAACACTCTGGAGTGTGTTTCTTGGTTCTGGACTTTGGAGAGCTGAGGCACATTGAGCGCTCTTCCAGATGGTTAGGAAAATTGTACTGACATATGGATCCCTGAGGCCAGGTAGAGAAATGTCTTGAAAGTATCTGTTGTGTTATTCTCTGTGTTTAGTTACCTTTGGTAATACTCTTAATTTGCTTCTTATGTAAACCTTTTTAGGGTGGCCAAATGTCCTGGGTTTCCTGGCACTGAGACAGTCCCAATTTCCACTCTACCTTCTAGCTTGTACTTTAATGTCCACTCTTGGGCTGGAGTTCTCCATTGAAACTGGTAGCCCTGAGGTCAGGATTCTGCTAGCTGTTGTGCATGGTGGGACATCCCAAGGGCAAGTGCGGGCGCAGGTATGTAGCTGTCAGGGATGCCCACTGGGATACTCTGTCTGCATTGCTGTCCAGCACATTTCTAGGCCAGGTAGTATTGATGAAGCTTGCATATTTCATTTCCCTTCATGCAGCTCTTCAACTGCAGCCTTTGCATAGTTGTCCTGTTTGCTTGAAACATCCCCTCTGCTTTGTATACACTGGTCCTTCCCCTACCATCCCTATCCAACCCTTGCATATCCTTCAGCTCAGTTGTTAACTTCATCAAAGATGTCTCTGCTACCATCCCTACCTTCACTTCCACTCCTGGGTGAGATTAGTTCCACTTGCTTGCTTGCTTCCTAGGTCTCCTTCCCTTCCCATCCCTCCTTCCCTCCCTTCCTTCCTTTCTTCCTCCCTTCCCTCCTTCCTTCTTCTTTTTCTCTCTCCCTCTCTCCCTCCCTCCCTCTCTTTCTTTCTTTTCTTTCTTTCTTTCTTTCTTTCTTTCTTTCTTTCTTTCTTTCTTTCTTTCTTTCCTTCCTTCCTTCCTTCCTTCCTTCCTTTCTTTTTCTTTCTTTCTTTCCCTTTCTTTCCTTTCTTCCTTCTTTATCTCTTTTCTCCCTCCCTTCCTCCCTTCCATCCTCTTTCTTTCTCTCTCCTTTTCTTTTATTCTTTCTCTTTCTTTCTTTTCTTTCTTTTTCTTTATTTTTTTCTCTTTATTCTCTTTTCTCCCTCCCTCCCTTCCTCTTTTTCTTCTTTCTTTCTTTCTTTCTCTTTTTTTCTTTGTTTCTTCCTTTCTCTCCCTTTTTCTCTCTTTCTTCCTTTCTTCTCTTTTTTTTTCTTCATTACTTTTCGGCTTTCCCTCCCTCCGTCCCTTCCTTCCTTCCTTCTTTCCTCCGGCATCCTGGGATTTTTTTTCTTATAGCATTTTGACCTCCTAACCCACTGTGACCTTCATGTATTGTGGTGGGAGGGAATGAGGAGGTAGGAGAAGATGGGTGTGGTGAAACAAGGCACTCAGTTTGGATTTCTCATGCTAGTCTGGGTGACTTATCCAAACAACAAACCCCGTGGGGATACTGCTTCATGAACTGTTTCAAGAAAACACAATGCTGGATGTGAGGTTTGGAGCAATTTCTGTTACGCCTCATGTCCCTGGGGTCAGCAGTGATAGCTCAGGACAGTGACTGCTGGCCCTTAATATTGCCTCTTCCAGGAAACCATTTCAGTTACATTCATCATTCTGCACATGCACATATGCATGATTATTTTGGACAGATTTCTATTTCTAAAAGTTAATAATATGTGGCTGCATACATGAATACATTTGGATTAGGTAGAAATTAACATACATAACATACGCCTCCCTTCCCAGAGCTGGATTTAACTGAGTACTTTTTCCAAGTGGTCTCTCATCCCCTCTGAGGTTCTCATATTAATTCCTTCTCCTCTGCACCCAGCACTGCACATTTCCTCCTCTGTCTCTTCCACCAGGCTTTGAGCCTCTAGGGGCAGGGACTATGTCTTCTTATCACTATAGTTCTAGACTGTACTCTGCAGCCTGGCACATAGTAAATGCACAATGAGCATATGTTTGTTGAAGATTATAGCCCTTGTCAAAAACCTTGAATGGGTCCTTGTTTCCTCCTCTGAAATAGGCCAACTGCTGACCGGTATTAAAGATGTTGCACAGCTTGGCCCCAGGTTACCTGTCTTCCCTTATCCCCCATTTCTCTGTGTGCTCTGTGCTCTGGCCAGACTGGACTCCATGCCTTCTGCCTTCTGATCTTTGCCTGTACCATGGATGTCAAAGCTCTTTGTGGAATGTCCGTGTTTTCTGCAATGTCTAGCTTAAGTACCATCTCCTCCAGGTGGCCTTCAGGGAAGTCCTGAGCCAAACAGCGTTTCTTCCTGCTCTTTGAAATAGTCACTCATCTTTGCTTTTGGCCCTAAGGATTCATCTGGGTTTCTAACTATTGACATGGATGTCTTATCTCTTCTACTGGAGTCAGAACAATTCCAGAGCAAGTCTGCATGACTTTTCTGCGATTCCCATGGGCACAGAATAGCTAGAAGATCTACTTCCAGAAGTGAAAAGACTTGAAGAAATTCTAATTAATTTTTTATTTTTGAATTTGCTTTAAGAAATAAAATAAATTCTTATGCTGGGTGCAGTGGTTCATACCTGTAATCTCATCACTTTGGGAGGCTGAGGTAGGAGGATCGCCTGAGGTCAGGAGGTCAGGAGTTGAGACCAGCCTGGCCAACATGTGAAACCCTGTCTCTACTAAAAATACAAAAAAAAAAAAAAATTAGCTGGGCATGGTGGCAGGTGCCTGTAATCGCAGCTACTTGGGAGGCTGAGGCAGGAGAATTGCTTAAACCCAGAAGGTGGAGGTTTGCATTGAGCCGAGAGCATGCCATTGCACTCCAGCCTGGGCAACAAGAGTGAAACTCTGTCTCAAAAAAAAAGAAAGAAAGAAAATAAATTCTTTAAAAATGTTAATTATTCTTTGTCATAATAAAGAGCCTATCTTTATTTCTTCCTCGTGTGTGTATGTGTGTATGTGTTGTATGTGTTTGTATTTATTTCTATTTTTCACTTTCTTCCTACAACTATGAGGAAGTAATAATCTGTCTTCCAAATACTGTTAGTCCAAAGGCTTGTTTGGAGAATCAGACTGTTCTTTGTTTTAGACCCTGGCTGCTTGCTTCCAATTCTCAACTCTTTCCATGTGGCAAACCACCAACAAGGAATAGTATTCCTACTCCATTTGGATGAATCCTTCTGTTAATCCCTTCCCTCTGGGATTTAATGCTAACAGGTTTTTAAAAAATTTACAATTCGAAATGATTGAGTAAATTTTCCCTTATAATTGGGAAAAGGCAAGATTTTTAACTAAGAATTTTGCTTTTGCATTAGGTTTATACTACATTAAGATATATATGTATCAAATAGCACTATGATATACTATAAATATACATTAAATAAAGCTATACTCTATTTAAAAACCTAAATCTGAACACACGGTTCTCATGAAAAATTATACTACCTTGAATGGAGACCTTTCTTCTTTTTTTTTTTTAAAAAAAACATACATCCTTTTTATTGTTAAGTCATAGAGAGGTATCAAAACTAAAAGCAAAAATTACAGGGTAAGACTCAACAAAACTACTAGGAGCGTCAAAGGAAGTGAAAATGGGACTAGGCGCAGGGCAGTATGAATTGATGAACACGGGAAGGACAAGGATGAGGAAGACAGTGAGCATGTGCTGAAGTACTAGGGGAGAAGATCTGGTGAAAAATTTGATCTTGGACCAGCGCCTAGATAAAGAAATATTGGGATAAGATTTCTAAACCCCACTGTGTGCTTAAGAGTCATCTGTGCCATTGGTGCTGTCTCTGTCATCCTCTCCTTCTTCAGCCTCTTTTTCACCATCCTTGATCAACTCCCCCAGATCATCTCCATGATCTTCATCATCATCCTCATCTCAGTAGGTCCCCCTCCTCAGCAGAGTCATCCACAGCCCCCTCGGACTCCATTTTCACA